>PJEM01003535.1:0-108406 GCA_004023845.1 Helogale parvula | reverse complement strand
GATAGCTCAGTCGGTTAAGCGTCCGGTTAGCACAGGTCATGATCTCATGGTCCTTGGGTTTGAGCCCCGCATCAGGCCCTGTGCTGACAGCTCAGAGCCTGGAGCCTGCTTCAGATTCTGGGTCTCCCTCTCTCTCTGCCCTTCCCCCACTCACTCTCTGTCTCTCAAAATAAAGACTTAAAAAAAATTTGTTTAATGCAGCAATAGATAACTAATGGACATCGTGTATCTTTCTCACCCTTTTATTTTCAGTCTGTCTATGTTTTTATACATAAAATGTTTTTCTTGCCTGTAGTCTGTAGTAGGTCCTGCTTGTCAACCCAATGTGAGTATTTCTGTCATTTAACTGGATCTTTAGTTCACTTACATTTAAGGTAAATACTAATATTATATGGTTGGGTCTCAATCAAACATCCTGGTATGTATTTTCTATTTGTCCCATCTGTTTTGTGATTCATTTGTGCCTCTGTTCCTGCTTCTCCTTGGTGAATGGAATAATGTTTCGTGTTCCATTTAATATAAATATAAGCATTTTTAGTATTCCTTTTTATCTTCTCTATTGACTTTTTTTCTGTTGACCTCTTTTATGTGTATGTGCATGTGTAATTTTTCTAAAAATTACAATACATATATATTTTTAAATATTTTAATGTTTATTTTTTAGAGAGACAGAGCACGAGCAGGGGAGGGGCAGAGAGAGAGGGAGACACAGAATCCGAAGACAGGCTCCAGGCTCTAAGCTGTCAGCACAGAGCCTGATGCAGGGCTTGAACTCATGAACTGTGAGATCATGACCTGAGCCGAAACCGGATGCTTAACCGACTGAGCCATCCAGATGCCCCTGTATTTTAAACATCTGTTTAACATCTCACCTCATGAACCATGTACAGTGTTACAACAGCGTAATTCCTTTCCCATTCTTGCCCCTTACACACTGGTCATATATTTTACTCTATTTCTACTATACTCCTGTGATACATTGTTACTATTTTTGCTTTAAGAAGTCAGTAGTGCTTTTATTTATTTTATTTTATTTTTATTGTGTTTAAAAAACACAGACCATAAAATTTAGCATCTGAACTATTTTTTAAAATGTTTATTATTTGAGAGCAAGAGAGAGAGAGAGAGAGAGAGAGAGAGAATGAATACAGGCTTGTGAGCAGAGGAGAGGCAGAGAAAGAAGGATACAGAGGATCCAAAGTAGGCCCTGCAGTGACAGCAGAGAGTCCTATGTGGGGCTTGAACTCACAAACCATGAGATTATGACCTGAGCCAAAGTTGGATGCTTAGCTGACTAAGCCACCCAGGCACCCCTGAACTATTTTTGTTTACTTAAAAATTTTTTTAATAAATTTTTTTAATGTTGATTTATTTTTGAGAGAGAGAGAGAGACAGAGTTGAGTGTGAGAAGGGAAGGGGCAGAGAGAGAGGGAGACATAGAATCTGAAGCAGCTCCAGGCTCTGACATGTCGGCACAGAGCCTGACGTGAGGTTCGAATCCACAAACTGCGAGATCATAACCTGAGGTGAAGGCAGACACTTAACTGATGGAGCCACTCAGGCGCCCCTAAGGCATTATTTTCATATTTCCTTTCAAGGGTCAGTTTGGATATTTGCTATCAGTTTGTAATCATATTTGCAAGTTATATGAACATTTAATTTTGTTTTATGTTCATTTAGTGTGATGTTTTTCAGTTTTTAATTCTGGGGCATCTTTTAGTCTGTTGAACGGGTCTTCAAATACTGTTTTCAAGAAGAACATAAGTGACATTTTCTAGCCCCGTGTATCTTGGGAGTGTATTTGTGTACTTTTACAAGTGAACAACACCCCAAAATATTTAATATTGCCTAATATTTCCTCTATTTTTTTCCTGGCAAGAAGCCGAGAGAGACTCCTTCCAAATGCCATTTTCACCCTCGGAACGCCTTACTTAGAATTGGATGCCAGTGATAATTTTCAAACTGAAGATACGTTCTTCAAAATAAATGTAATTTCAAGCTTCCTTTTTCCTCGATTGGCTACCTGATTCCACAGAATGAAACTGGCATTAACTAGAAAAAAACAAACAAACCCTGTAGCTCTGAGATTCGGATAATATTTCCAAATTATTAAATAAATAAGGAATTTCCCAGGATTTCTAGAACTTCAGGGAAAGTTTATAAAAGAGTTTTCAATCAGTCAGACAATGCACCTTTCTGAAGTCCAAATCATATGTCAAGAAGGCTTTTAGGACTTTCTTCTCAATTTCCCTAGCTATCACAAGTCTTTCCATCTCATTCAGAAGGGAGCCCTTAAAATCTAGCAGGACACTAAGTGCATTGCTTATCTCCTGCCAGAATCCTCAGCTCCGACAACTGGCTCCTGAAAAAGTGTCCCTGCCCATGGCTGTTAGAGGAAGGACCTGTATTTTTGGCAGTAAAATTCTGCATTCTCACTCTTATCCTTGTGCTAGATCCTGTGGCTTCAACTATATTGAGAATGATAGCGATCCCATTCAACTCCAGTCTTTCTTGCATCTGCGAGTCCCTCTATCAGCTCACAACCTATTTCCTTTGAGATTATTTCTTCTTTATCTGAAGCTATTTCTTGTGCTGAGTGTGCTGCCAAAGACAATTTGAGCTGTCTCCTGGTCCTCGGCCTTTGTTTGGAGTGTGACTCATACATTTAGAATATCCCCTCCTTTTAAAAACCATCGGAAAAGTTGTAAGACATTGGGGCCCAATTCTGGCTTCGCCTTATTTATTTATCAGGTCAGAGAGTCAAATGCGAAGATAGAAATCACTCCTCAAACATGTTTTACCTTAAGAGATCCAAGAAACGGCACTGATTAACCTCTGGCTCCTAGAGCTGGGAGCCTGGGTCCTGCCTTGTGGCCCTCAGGCTAAGCAGTTTCCATAGCAAACGGGAGCCTGTTAGGAATGCAGGCCCTCAGGCCTCCCTCCTTCCCCCGAAGAACCAGACCTGCATTTCAATCAGATCTGCAGGGGGATGTATGCATTTTACGTTTGAGAAATACTGTCCAGAACAGAGCTTTCCAACAGGGATGCAGGACACACTAGAGACTGGGAATGAGTCTGTGTACAGTTAGCTCTGTGCCAATTGTCCTCAGCCCTCAGGGCAGCCTGGAGGGGTCTGGGGAGGCTGGGCCCCTCCCGATGCCTCCACCAGGGTTGGGCTCCACCCCTTACCTCCTGTGCCAGGGAAGGAGGCTGGAGCACCTGTAGAGACCAAGTGAATGCCCTCCTTACAAAGGTTGTCACTTCTATTTAATAAAATGTTTGCTGCCCCCACTAGACATACTTGTGCCAAATCTGTCCTGCAAAGCTCTTGACCTTCCTCTGTTCTGAAGCCTCTGTTTTCATGTCTTATAAAAGAGTGATGTTCCTTCTCAAAGTCAGAATCTCCACGGTGATCATTTCAGCGCCACCTAGGAAGTTTCTCCCTTTTAAAAGATGCTTTCCTTTTAGACCTTCTCCCTGCACTCTTGCTCTGGGAAAATGAACGGGGCAGACTGAGGAAACATCACCTGGCCATTTCCTTCACACTGTAAACATTTCTACTCCTGTGTCTGAAAGTGCTCAAAATAGAGCTGTGGTCTTCCCAGGTTTCCTCCCCTTCTGATGTGCTTACATCCCTGGGTATTGTCACCAAATGATTAATTAAAGAAGTCAATCTCGCCTTCTCCCTCTCAGTCATATTCTGTGATCAACACCACATTCTGTCCATTTTCTTTGTTTAAGTAGGTCTCACGCCCAGTGCGGAGCCCAGCAGGGCTTGAACTCAGACCCCGAGACTAAGACCTGAGTCGAGATCAAGAGTCGGACGCTCACCCTACTGAGCCACTCCGTGCCCCACACTCTGTCCATTTTACTTCTGAGTTTCATTCAAGCCAGCTATGTCTTCCAATATTTTCCATCTGGGCTATTTTCCTGGTCCGAGCCCCCATCCCCTCGCTCCTAAGGGGCCTTCCACCTCCCCTCTCGTCCCAGAGTGGTGGCCTCCCGATGTAGATCCAATGGCACTACTTCCTTCCTCGGCGCCGTTTCGTAACTTCCCATGTGTGGCTTTGAGGATGAGAAGCAAAATTCTTAACATGGTCCCCAAAGCCCTGTCTATCTGGTACCTGCTGACCCCTGTGGCCTCGCGTGCTACCATGCTACACTTTGTTGTCTGAGATTCAGCCTCCTCAGCCTTCTCTCCGTATTTCCTCCCACCATGTGGCCTTGGCCATGGCCAGAACATCCCCTCCCCCCCTTCCTGCCCTCCTCGCCTGGTGAACTCTTGTTTATTTACCGCCTACGTCTCGGCTTACCTGACTCTGTTTTGGAGGAGCTCTCTTGGGACTCCAGACCGAGTCAAGCGCCCAACTTTCCTCTGCTGACGCTGTGTCACTCTCCTTCCTAGTATTGGTTTGTCATTTTTGTGAATGATGGTTGGATAAATTCTTTTTCCCCACTGCCTCGTACTGGAATCCCCATGAAGATCGGATCCGTTACTCATTTATTCCATCTTGGGCCCCCATCGCCCACCCTTTTCCTGCCCCATCACAGAGGTTACAAAAAATGTAAAATAAATGATGTGTGCATTTTGTTTTCCGGCCTCTCCCTCCTGAAATGTGTCTTTCACCTGACTCGGCGGTCCTCTGTACTGGAGGTTTACCAATGAGCATTCCGGGCTCATGCAATTCTTACGTGACATCCAAGTGTGTGCAGATGTTTATATCTTGTGTACATTCTGCTGATTCTCCCTCAGGAGGGCCTTCTGGAACTTCTGGGGATGGGCATGGGGGGAGACAGTGAGTGTCATCAAAAGATCTCACCCAGGGGCTTCTAGGCCACCACCCGCCTTGCAGAGGAGGGACAGGAGGAACCTCTCTAAACCACAGGGTTATTTCGTGGGGTGTGGGAATACAGTCTCATGAAACTCTATCCCCTCTCTCCCCAGCTTCTGTGGGTCCCGTATTTACAGAAAAAATAGCTGCCTTTTTTTTGGCATTGTGATTCATTTGAGAGGCTAGATCTCTGGAACTACAGACATGGCCTGCTGCTGTTAGCTTCCTCTAGAACCGCCAAGTCCTTTCTGGCGTGTGTTTGTTTACTCGTTACCCCGGAGCTGGACGTGAAGCTGAGTGGTAATTGCCCGTGTCTCCGGGCGAGTCCATCTCCCTGGCGCTGGGAAGCCCTGGGATGGCCTCTTTGCACAGCTACCTTGGCAGCCATGTTCACAGCATTTGCTATAAGCCCACGGACGGGCAGGGCTCCCCAACAGCGGGCGTTTCCAGCCAACTTCCCTCTGAAATTGGCACATCTGCCATGAGCTTTCTAGACTTCTCGGCGTATCTTCCAGTTTGGGAACAATTTCCATCGTAAACTGACTGGCAAGCGCTAGTTCATGGTGACTTGTATCATTCAAAGAGCTTCAGATGCAATAGGGCCCAGAGGTCCCACCTGCCTCCGACATAATCACTTAAATACACATGCCTGCGGTGTTCCCAGCGTAGAGGATCGCCTTTAAACACATTCAAACAACCTGCCCTGTTGTCACTTCTTCAGCTTTTTGATACACTCAGGCTAACCCTGCATGCACACAGGTCATTTGAATGTTTATTCTAGACTCACTTTACCTAGCGAAGCACTGACTTCCATAAGGTTGAGCTGTTATTTTTTGTTCTTAAAAAGTTCAGTCACATCATCCCTGTTCTATCGGGCTGAATGGCAGCTTTGTCACTGATTTCCTTGCTTTTAGAAGGACTGACCTTCCCTGTTTGCCCACAACTGAGAGGCGTTCCCAGAACGTGGGATCTTCAGTGGGAAAACCGGGAAAGTCCGGACCAGTTGGACAAACTGGTTACCCTACTACCATTTCTACCCTTGATCGGGGAGTAGGTAGACTTACCCAAAGGTAATTATTACTCCCTGTGTAGACCACTTGATTGGCCAATACCTTGCCATGTTACATCTCTCTCTCTCTCTCTCCCCCTCTCTGAGGTAAAACTAACATAGCATCTGACTCACCCACTTAAAATATGAGATTTGATAGTTCTTAATCTATTCATGTAGTTGTGCAATCTTACCCAGTTTTAGAACATTTTCATAGCTCCCCACACAAACCCTCCACCCACTGGCAGCCATTCCCATGTCTCGGACCCTCTCCGCTGCTGGAAACCTCTGGTCTGCTTTTGGCCTCTAGAGCTTTGCCTTCTCTGGGCATTTCGTGTCACTGGAATCACACAATATGTGGCCTTTGGTATCTGGTTTCCGTCACTTGGCATAATGTTTTCAAGGTTCTTCCACGTTGTAGCACGAATCAGTGTCTTATCCCTTTTTATGACCGAGAGTTAATACACTGCTTGGCTATACCACAGTTAACCCCTGAAACACCTTCACAAAATAATGCTCTAGTGAATTACTACTATCTGGGATTTTGTTTTCTGGTTTATTCTCTATTATTTTTTTCAAATGTTTATTGATTAATTTTAATTTTTTTAACATTTATTTCTTTTTGAGAGACAGAGCACAAGCTGGGGAGGGGCAGAGAGTGAGGGAGACACAGAATCCAAAGCAGGCTCCAGGCTCTGAGCTGTCAGCACAGAGCCCAACGTGAGGCTCGAACCCACGAACCATGAGATCATGACCTGAGCTGAAGTCAGACATTTAACCAACTGAGCCACCCAGGCGCCCCATCTTTATTGATTAATTTCATAATAATGCAAATGAATGACAAATTGCAGTTTGAAAAATATTGGTGTAATGGACTTCATCTGGCCCCAACTCCCATTTTCAGTCATTTATTTTGCATTTTTTTAAAACCTCGGTGATGCGGCAGGAAAGGGGTGGGCAACGGGGACCCAAGATGGAGTAAATGAGAAACAGGTCCTATCCTCATGGGGATTCCAGCACAGGGCGGATGGTGGTGGGGAGGAAGAACTAATCCCAAGATCCTCCACAACACTGTGTTCAACTTTCGAGGACCTTCCAGAACTTTCTCCACGTAGCTGGACCGTTTTGCACTCTCACCAGCAGTGCGTGGAGGTTCCCGATTCCCCACATCCTTGCCAGCTCTTGTTTTCTGTTTTTTTACTACAGCTATTGTGGGTGTGAAGCACTTCCTCGCGGTTTGATATGCATTCTTCTGGCCAAGAATGTTGGGAATTTTTTCATATGCTTAGTGCTAAACTTCAGTGGACAATTATAACATAAAGGATGTTTCTAACTAGCCGAGTATATGCACAGGGCTTAGGATTTGAACTAAAGATCTAAAAATAGGAGGTCCACAACTAATTGCTATTGTCTCAGGCCATTCCATGTGGAGGTAAACCTCCAAGTTTTAGTTGAACCATCGACCGCTCCCGTGACTGGAGGCAGTCCTGGGGTGTGCCCCCCTCTCGTCTGCGCTGACGTTGGGCCATCTTCTGTGGTCTCCATCACACCTCAGTGCCCGAGAGGCTGTTTTCTTCTGCAGCGAATGGACTGTGCGTTTTCTGAAAGTAAGGCTAGATCTGCACCCCTGGGGCTCTGCTGATGGATTCCCTCAAAGTGCTAGATATCCAGGCATCGCTCCTGTTATTTGGGCTCCGTGGCCTTGTGAGCACTTGAAACACCCGTTCTTGCTTTCTCTTACCTCTCTGATTTTCTCTACTTCTTTCTCCCTTTCTTCCTTCTCCATGTTCTCCTGTGCACTCTACGTGTTTATTTAATGTGCTACCTCTGGCAGCCTGGTCCTTCATGCACCCCTAACACATTCCGAAAGGATCCGAGACGCTCTATTTCATCTCCAGCTCCCACCTTCTCTGCCTCTTTTATGAGCTGGTTTTCTCTCAGGAAACCCCACTGAGTCTGCAAAAAAGGAAAGTATTCTGAGCAAAGCTACCAAGAAAAGGATCCCCGTCATAAAACACACTCTCTGCGGTATGTTTTGTGGCTGGAGAATGGCACCTAGTGGCTCTCTTCTTTCCAGAGGGGCCCTGGCCACCCCTGCCGCGTGCTTATCAACAGTTTCTATAAATAAACATCTGTGGATGACCCCACGCCCCTGCCCTGATCAGCAGCTACGCAGAAATGCCGGTTCCACATTTTAAAGCCATTATTACCGGATACGTATCGATCAAATGACCACTCTGCGGCAGTTTGGCAGAGGAGACAAGTGTAATAATTAATAAACAGATAAATAAGTATTAATAATAATAAATAAGGGCAGGAAGAATAGTTGCACGGTGGCAGTCCATAGAAGTGGGCAGCTCGGTGCTTTTATGATCCGTCCATGGTATGACTCACTGTATAAAGAGATTTAATCCAGCCCAGGGTAACGTGGTGCTAAAACACCCTTCGTTTCTTCTCCCTCCGTTTTCTCATCGGGGCTGGCCCCAAGGATGTAACATTTGGGAACAACACTGCCATCCCCAGCCCCGGCCACAGAGCTGGGGGTTGTCACGAGTACAGGGCAGCAAGTGGTGTTTGTTGGCTTGTGTATTTCAGAGTCAAGGAGCTGGAGAAGGAGGAGAAGCTGCGGCGTGTGGTCAGGCAGGTGCTCAAGTGCGACGTGACGCAGAGCCGGCCCCTGGGCGGCGTCCCCCTGCCCCTGGCCGACTGCTTGCTCAGCACGCTGTGCCTGGACGCTGCCTGCCCAGACCTCCCCACCTACTGCACAGCCCTCAGGAACCTCAGCAGCCTGCTGAAGCCGGGGGGCTTCCTGGTGGTGGTGGACGCCCTGAAGAGCAGCTATTACATGATCGGCGAGCAGAAGTTCTCCAGCCTCTGCCTGGGCCGGGAGGCCATCGAGGCCGCCGTGAGGGAGGCGGGCTTCTCGGTGGAGCAGTTCCAGGTGATCTCCCACAAGTACTCCTCCTCCATGTGCGACAACGAGGGGCTGTTCATCCTGGTGGGGCGGAAGCTGGGCCAGCCTGTGTGACGCCGGTGATCGCAAATAAAGCCGTTAACTTCTCGGTTCTAGCGGCCCGGTCATTGTGCTGAGTCTCATGCAGGGGCTCCCCGGGCTCCCCTTTAGGGACGGGATCGGCGCGGTCAGTCAGTGGAGGAACAACTGGTCAACCGCCCACTCTGCTTCCTTCGTCCAAAGACCAGGAACGCGGTGGTCACCGCCCATGGCCTCCTAGCCCTGGCGGCTCACGCCCACACAGGCCTACACACGCCATCCTCTGCTGTGGTGCCCCTGGTGCCACCACCACCACCTCTGGGGTCAGACACCAACCTCCCCTTTGCTCCTGGGCCCCACACACAACGCAGACCCTTCTCCTGCGTCCTTGAAGACACTAGGCCAAGGCTGCGCTGACAGCTCAGGGCCTGGGACCTGCTTCCGGTTCTGGTCTCCCTCTCTCTTTGCCCCTCCCTTCCTGGCACTCTGTTTTCTCTCTCTCTCTCTCAAAAATAAATAGACATTTAAAAAAGGAGTCAGACACCCCACTGACTGAGGCACTCAGGCGCCCCAGCTGTTCTCTTCAACCTTGACACGAGTTGCCAAAGCTACAGGGAAAAGGTGTCCTGGTCTCTGCGTGGGAGACGAACCGGAGTGGCCCTGGGCTGCCGGCGTGCAGGCTCCTTGCTGGCACCGCCTGCCAGGGGTTCAGAAAACACTCAGTCTGTGTGCCACTTGCCGATTCCTTTCTCATTGAAGCCATACGTTTATTTACTATTTATGTGGAACCAGGCAGTGGGAAGATGAAACCCCCAGCGTCAGCCGGCTCAAGGGTCCCCATCTTTGTGGTCACAATGATAACACCCCAAGTGCTTCCGGATACTTCCAAAGGCAGCGCCACAGCCGCAGCAGGAGTCGTCCTCCCCTCCTCGGGCTCTGCTGCCGGTGCCTGTCCCGGCCTCTGGGCGCTGGGGGAGGGAGGGCGTGGTCTGTCTGGAGAAAGCAGGTGCCCTTTGGAGGCCTCAGAGCCAGGCTGGTTTCCTCGAAGAGACATGGGGGTGCTTTCCCCCTCTGCCAGAGGGGGGCAAACTTCTCCCACAAAGAGCCCAGTGGTACATACTTGTCCTGCCTTCTTGATCCCAACCACCCAGATCTATGGTTGTAGCAAAAGCAGCCGTGACCAATAGGCAAATCAGCAAACATGGCCATGTTCCAGTAAATCTTGATTTATAAAAACAGTTGGATGGGTGGATTTGACCCAAAGGTTGTAGTTCACTCATTCCTGATCTAGAACCCTGAAGCCACCCTGGTGGGTGTTTGTGTCCAAAGTTTTGTAACATTCTAGTAGTTTCTTTTTTTTTTTTAATGTTTGTTTATTTTTGAGAGTAAGAGATAGAGTGTGAGTGTGGGAGGGGAGAGAGAGAGGGGGACACAGAATCCGAAGCAGTCTCCAGGCTCTGAGCTGTCAGCACAGAGCCCAATGCAGGGCTCAAACTCACAGACCATGAGATCAGGACCTGAGCCGAAGTCAGAGTGTTAACTGACTGAGCCACCCAGGTGCCCCCACGTTCTAGTAGTTTCTAACACTCAGTCCTACGAACAGGAGCTCACACCCAGGCCAAGGCACTGAGAAGGGAATTGGAAGAACATCATTTTCTGCGTATTTGCTCCGTTCCTCTCTCCCCTGGTGCGTCCCCGGGTCAGAACCCCACCCCCTCCCCCATCTGAAGTCACCCCGTAGCTGCAGACAGAAAACTGGAGTTGGGGCCAGATGAAGTCAATTACACCAGTGTTTTTCAAACTGCGCATTGTCATTCATTCGTGTATCATAAAATGAACCAATAAACATTTGAAAACATAGTAGAGAATAAACCAGAAGACAAAATCCCAGATAGAGCAATTCAGGATAGTATTTCTGTGTGAAGTGTTTTCGGTTTTGTAAAACACTCACGTATGTACCCATAACCATAAATATCTGTTACTGGATTAGGATGTAAGATATATTTGTTACTGTAGGTTGTGATGAAGAAAGTGTGGAAGCCGCTGACTGTCCCCTGGGCTCCTGGGACTCCCCTCTGGGGCCCGAGGCTTGTGTTTCATACAGAGATGAAAGATGTGGTCTCTGTTCTTCTAGTCATGGGGGAAATTGACGCGAAAATGGTTAAAACGCATTGGGAGAGAGCTCTGAGGTGAGTAGCGCAGGGTGCTCGGGAGGGGTGCCAAGAAAGGTGGCATTTGCTCCGGGTCTCGCCAGCTGAGCAGGGGTGTGTTTGGCAGACAGGAAGGGAGAGGCGATCCGAGGAACACTGCGTACAAAGGCATGAAATGACTCCCGGCTACCACGTTCCTCACAGGTTTGTCCTCCAAGTGAAGTCAGGACCTAAGCAAACATTGGCTACTGCGTTTTGTTTGCTTTCCCCGAAATCAAACAGTCCAACCAAGTCACTGACAAACACTGAGTTGGGGTCATTCTGGTGCTAACTTATAAATCTCTTTGACCACTGACCCGGCGCAAGTGTTTTTGGTCCACTTTCTGGGAAGTGCTCCAAGGTCTCCCCCGGAGCCAACTTTTATGATGCAGGCGGACGCAGGTCTGTGTGTAACGTCCTGACCAATGACCAGGGAAGAGAAAGCCATTAAAAGACTTGTTCATCCATTTGGAGTTGTGCAGCCGGGCCAGCCCAGCCTTTGTGATTCCCATCATCTGGCTGTCAAGAGGAATAAGAGGAGATGCCCACGACATGACTTACTGGGCTGATCTTTAAAAGCTGTGACTGTCCCGTCTAATTTTAGCCTCAGCCACACCGAGAATCCAGGGGACCATTAAATCTTAGAGAGCCTTGGAGGAGGTGGAGCAGCTCAGAGCTGGGAGACCGGGAACCCGGGTGAATGTGAGTTTATCACTTGATTGCTGTGAAAGCATCATTCCACCTTTCCTGGGCTCTGGCCCTTCCGCAAAATAGGGGTGGTAATCATTTCTCAGGGCTACTGAGAGCAAATGAGATACCCGGGAAGACACTTTGTAACCTGGTAAGGGATATCTGGCTGCTAGATTAACTCTGATACTCCTTCCAGGAAGGCTGCGAAGGCACATGTTGCTGAGTTCATTAAGATTCCCCTCATGGACTCAGCGAGCATGGCCTTCAAAAGCTCTTTAAAAAGCTCTTCAGAAGCTCTTCATCACGTCATAGAGAGGCTCCAGCTATGACTGCGGAGACCTGCCTCAGGTTCGCATCGTATCAAAGTCAGCACCGCGGGGCACCTTGAATCTAGAGTCTTCTTGTAGCTGTTCATCCATCCAGCAGACATCGACCGCGTCCCTGCTGCGTGCCAGGCATTGGGCTTGGGTGCTGTGGACGCCAGGCTGAAGGTCACACAGACTCTGGCCTCCTGGGACTTAACATCCCTTTGGAGGAGACCAGAAAGTAACGCACTCTCACAGAACCTTCCGGTAAGTGTTAGATATTCTGGGTTTGCAGGAAGACTGTCACAAAGAAAAACACAACCGTGAGCAAAATCACGGAAGCTTCCCACCTGACCTTGTCCAGCGGGACCAGGGACTTCCTCTTCCAGAACCTCTCCACCACTGTCCTGTTAGGCAAGTTTTGCACTGTAGGTCGCCAGCAGAGGGCGCGCGTGGCTCTTTTTGGAGACCTTCCTTTCTGAATTTGCTCACTTATACTGCAAGGAATTTAAATTGAGTTAAACCTTCCAAAACAGGAAGCCTCTCCACAGTTATTTCCTTTTGTGCTCTCCACTTTATAAGGCTGCCAGGGAAAGGGGAAGGGAGCAGTCAACCTATTTTTCCTTAACAAAAAATATGTATAATTATTTTTATAGATACATACATTTAAAACTTTCCTTTTTAGGCCTATACACATCATGCAAATTTTAATAAAACCATACAGAGGGCTTTGGCGAGATTAGCATAAGAAATGTTACATATTAGATTCTGCAGTTAACTCACCATCGCCTTCTAGTTCCTGTTTATTCAAAAAAGGAAAAAAGTTTTTTGTGCTTTTTCAAAACCAGGGTTTTTTTTTTTAATATTTAAAAGTGAAGAAATCTTTCTACAATTGCTGGCCAAACCCCAATACTTAAAACTTTAATTTTTACGTGAGTAGTGTCTGATGAATTCAGGGGACCAGTTAAGAGTTGAATTTCAAACCCTCCCCAAATAATTGGGAGTTAATAATGCCTTTGTTCTGACCTCAGGAAATAGTTTCTTCCCTGGTTGGTTATTATAAATGCCTTTCTCTATTTGGAGAAGAACTTTCTTTTTTTCTGCAAAAAGCTACACTGTTTCCATATGGTTTACGGCTTGGGCGGGGCCAAAAGCTGCCTAGGGTCCGCGGGGAGAGGCTCCCGTGAAGCCCCCGCCCCAGGGGGTGCAGAAGGGCCCCTCCAAAGCCCTGGGCCCCGGGACTGCGAGCGGCCCCTCCCGGCGGCGACGCGAACAGGTGCACCGCATCTTCTGGCTCAGCTTCACCTGCTCCTCTGGGACGGGTTCTCGGCCAAGTCCGAGCATGCGCGCGCAGGGCCCAGGGCTCGCAGACCCCGGAGGGTCTGCTTCAGAGGCTCCTCCTGGGCGGGGGCGGCGTCCGCGGAGGTCAGGGCTTTGACCCGTCCTCTTGGGAGGCCTCCGGTCGTCCTGGAAGACGGCGCGGCCGCGGTGCAGGATTTTCATCAGGGACCCTCAGTGCCTCGGCGCTGGCCCTCCGTCCACGGACGAGGAAATATCCCGCCAGCAGAGCCGCGCCGTCGCGGTGGGAACAGCAGCCCAGAGAAAGGTAGGGGTAGGAGGCCGCAGGTGCAGGCTGGCCCGGGCTGACCACGGCCTGACCACGGCCTGCACGTGGGTGGAATAATTCTGCAAACCCGGGAGCTCGTGGCTGGTCGGCAATAGGGGCGCAGCTCCAAAGCCGAGGTTGGCCAGTCGCGGAGGCAGGGGCGTGAGGCCGGTGGGGAGGGCTGTCCCTGCAGAGGAGGTCGGAGGGCGGTCGGGGCTGGAAGAAGGCCTCCGCAGGGTGTGTTCCGTCCAAACGCGGTTAACTGTTAATGGCAAGAGACGGACCCAGGGTCCCCTGGGCGCACTGACCAGAGAAGAGCTTTCAAACATTTACAAAAGGAGAGGCGTTGGGAACCGCCGAAGGTAAGTTTCTCTTGAGAAAGGTCGGCCGTACCAGGACCAACTCCCTTTGGAGCCGAAGGCGGGATGACTGGTATTTTCTTTAAGAGCAGGGATGGTGAGTGCCCATGTGCCACGGGAAGATGTTTCCAGAAGGAGGGCATTTCTGTCCCCTTTAATATTAAGTGCTATGGAAGTTCCACTCACTTGATGTGACCCTGACCGTCATGGAATTTGTAACCTCACTTGTGGGTAGAGGTTTACAAAAGTCAAAACGTCCTATTTTAGGGGTGATCAGGGGCAAGACGTCATCTTCACAGGCCCTGTCTCTGCTGTAAAATGAGGCTGAATTAAGTAGCTGTGAGGCCCAACACTGTATGACTTCCGGGTCAGAGAGTCATACTCATTACAATAGGATTCTAGTACAGGTGCCGCCCACATGTATCCCGTTCTTCAAGACCCGAGGGAAAGTGTCTCAAACCCCTGTCCTTCACCCAATCCGATTCCTCCAGGGGGGGTCTTGGGGAGACAGTGACTCGTGTCTCTTCAGGCGACCCCTGAGTCTGTGTGCCTGCCAACACTGAGTTCCAGGATGTGCGGATCTTTTCTGTGCCACACGCTCCCCCGTCCAGACTCCTCTCTCTGGAATTCCATGGACCTAACATATCCAAATGACAGACTTTATCGAGGCTCCAAGACAATGGAGAGTTCATGTGGTAGGACAGCAGCTTAAAATGTGGGCATCCTTGCTCTTGACCTTGTTGGGAGTCACCTCAGTGACCACCTCCTCTAGCTGCCTCTCGCCAGCTGGTTTTGCTGTCCCTTCTCTGGCCTCCCATCCCCTCCTCCCTGGCTTCTTGCCTCCCCTTCCAAATACCTGTACCCATCTCTTCATTTCACTTGGCTGCTTCAGGTCTAGACCACACCCCTGCGCCTCTACTTTCCTCAAAACTTCAGGGTGTTTTCCTTAACAGGGACTTTAGTGCCCTCTATAAAATAGGATTATAAAATTTGCCCCCTTTGCTTCAGCCTTGTGCGCTGAGCTTCCTAGCACCCAGAGCAAAGAGGGATAATGTCAGTTACCAGGTTCACTGTGCTCGTCAATTCAAAACAAACTAGCTGTTGTTCAGCGTAAGGACAACACTTTCTGGCCCGAAAACTCTCCCACTGTCCCTGATAATAGGACAACAGTGTACACGCCACTCTTGATGTGGGAAACAAAGGCAGAAAGAAATGTGGACAAAACTAAATTTCCTTATAACCCGCAGCCCACGGACAGATGCTTGAGACAGACCAAGAATGACATTCTTCCAGAAACTCCCAACTGTCTTACTGCTTTTCTAGAGGGAAAAAGAACCTTAACCTGACAATAGCTAGGCCTCCAGCATCCTGTGAGTCTTCTTTAGCATATGAAAATCTTTTGGGAAAATTCCCCTTTTCCTTACTTCCCCCAGCTCCCAAGTATATGACCAGTCACTCCCAATCCCAGTCCAGCTCAGGGGTCCTGTCCCTTTGCTTTAATAAAACCATGTTTTTGCACAAAAGATGTCTCAGGAATTCTTTCTTGGCCATCAGATCCAAACCCTGACACCCCAAACTACCTCAGCGCTCACCCACCTGCCTCTATGTGGCGTACCCTGTGAGAAGTAAGGGAGATGATTCATTTTCAGAAATACCAAGTAAAAGCTGTGCTGTCTAGTTTATGGTAGGTTTACAGTCTCTGAGAAACATGTACCAACTCCTCCCGCCCCCAGTGGAGTCCTAAACCTTAGACTCTTCACTTCTGGGTTCTTCCTCCCCTCTCTGTTTTGCCGGCTTAGTTTTGCAGGCTCTGCAATGAGCATGCGCCAAAGAATAAGGGAGAGGGGGCTGAAAGTCTGCATCGCCCCAGTGAATGTACGTTTGGTCCAATCAGACTGCTTCTTGCCTTACATGGGCACAGGTGACTGCCGGTAGGGCTGTGATCTCTGTGCTCAGCCAGCGAGGAACCAGTGAGGAACCAAGCCCCGCAGGGGAGGGCTTGCACGCCAGGAGATAAATTGTCTGCTGTAGCTGCCCAGAGTGCGCCTGTCTGTCAGACACCAGCTCTTCTGTGAAGGTTGATGAAAGCCTTGTGTCACTATGCCTCCAGTCTCCACGGCCCTCCTTTGATTGGGTCAGTGGGCTTATTTCTAACAAATTGCAACTTTGTTTTTTCCAAATTTAAATCTCTAGAAGGCTATTGTTAGTTCCTGTATTCAAAAGCATTTATTGAGGGCCAAGAATGGTTCTAAGTGCCGGATAGAGAGGAACGTAGGTCAGACGTGATGCCTGACCTCCCAGAGCTTATAGTCAAGTGGGCCTGGGCAAGCAGGGGGCCGGCTTTAATATGTCATGTGGTACAGACAGGAAAGCAGAAGAGAATCTAGACTAGTCTCGAAAGGTTGGCAAGGGCTTCCTGAAGGAGGTGATGTGTAAGATGAGGCTTAAAGGGGAAATAAGATTGATCCGAGCAGAAGGGAGGTAAACAAACTCTTGGCAGAGAGAAGAGCAGCACAGAATGCCTGGAGGTGAGCAGGGTGATACCCAGGGTGACTGACTGTAGCTGACGCTGCAGCGCCTCCCCCAGCCCCTCCCAGCTGCTGTGAGTTTTGGCTGCTGCTTGGAGCTCACAGCTGCTCCCTTCTTGGGAGAGTTCCCCTCCATTAATTATGTGTTCCCAGACCCCTGACTTGGGCTCCACTTCCAGGGAAGCTGAGCTAAGACAGTGACAAAAGGAACATTGTTGAGACTGAAATCTTCATCGGTACTCGGTTCAAATTTGAGCCCCACCCATTAGCAGGTTAGGGCTTCACTGCCTTACGTTACTAGAGTTTTCCATAAAAATTCACATGTGATATATCCATTTAAGATTTCTGATTGCTAGGATTACAGTTCATAAAACTTAGCCCTGGATCTAAATTTGTCAAAAGGACACCACGACCCAGAAAATTACGACCTTTGGGTAAAACCTCTCTGAGCCTTCGTTTTTTTGCAAAGTGGGAATAGCATACTCTCTGCTTTATCAGGCTGCAACTAGAATAAAACTCACCTCAAAGACACCTAGTGTCCTCTGACCTGGGATATGAGAACAGAGATGCCCCTAGATCACAAGTCTGGCAATGCACACTTCTCTCACCAAGTGACAACAATCAGTCTAAGGGGTTACAACTGCACCCCTTAGAAGTCTGATTACTGTGAATCAGTGACCAGGGCAGCCATGGGTGCAGTGACAAAATAAGTTTCAGAACCGAGAAGACCAGACACCAAATTAAGTTAACTGGAGACTAACCTCAAAATGTTGCATGTTTTCCTCTCTCCTCTTATCCCCTAGATATCAAGGCGAATGACCTACTGGCATGGAGCAGGACAGCAGCTGGACATTGGAGGGTGAGTAGAAAGAATTCCAACGAAACCCCCTGTGAATCAAAGCCGCGGAACCCTTCCCCTTCACTGCAGTGTGCTTTTCCGTTTCTTGCTCCCAGGCAAGAAGTATAATCCATGAATTAAAGATCATTAGTGTCCTTATAGAAAATGCAACTGTAATTAGATACATTTAAGTGCACTTAGAGCATCGGAGAAGGCTCAATTGTTGCGCAGTTCACAGAGGGTCTGTGCAACAGGGGGCACACTCTGTACTCTCAGTGACTCGATAACCATTAGAATGTGGGGGTTAAGGAAGCCTGGGTCCCGGGGGACCGTGCAGTCCCTGTAGTACAGAATGCAGCATTCAACCTTCAGTTGATGGAAAACCTCCAGTTCAGAGACTAGGTGAGCTGGAGGCCAATGTCCCCTGGGTAAACCTGTCCTTTCCCTGCCGTTGGGCTCACAGGCACCTTTGAGGGGCCAGGTACTAGGTGCCAGGAATGCAGACAGTAAGTCTAACCCTGTGGTCCTGCCCTCTCAGAGCTTGTGGTCTATTTGGCAGGCATGGGCCATAAGTCAAGCCAAGCAATGCAGTGTGAAAAGTGTCCCGTAGGAATGTGTTTGGGTATGGCTCCCTGCAGAAAGTGACTTTTAATCCAAGACTGGGGGGGTGGTGAGGGTACTCAAAGTGTGTGTTTCAGGCAGAGGGCTGGGGTGAGGAGCTCCAGACCAAACTCAGCCAAGACCTTCAGCAGGAGAAAGCATGGCTCACTGAGGAACCGAGGCGAGTTCCCAGTGGCTGGTGTGCAGGGTTGAAGTGTGGAAGCGGTGAGAGGTGGCTGAGGCAGCCAGGCTGGAGGCAGCTGTATTTAAGTCAGAGGAGAGCCCCTCGAAGGTGTTAGGAAATAACAAAATCTGGTCTCGAGAAATCTAGATTCTTCTACTGTCCTTCAACATTTCCGGGGAAGGAAGTGGGTTACTTAGTCTACTCTGTAACTACAAGACAGCGTTCGATTTTACCTAAGCCTTTTGCACTACGGCTGCACTGGGTCACTCTGTCCTTCTGCCTAAGACCCTTTGATGATCCTCCAATCGCTCGTGGATTAATTCCACACCCCTCAGCCTGGCCTCTAGGGCCTTTCTCAATGGTCCCCCCTAGCTCTGCCTCCCCTCACAGCCCCCATCGATGCCTGCCTGGCTCAGGATGTGTTCGATGAGGGAAGGATGGGTTGCCTTGGACTTCTGTCTCAGTGGTTCACAGGTTTGCCTCCAGGCCCTTGTGCCTTGCGTGTTGACCCACCTCCCTCAGTTGCAGTGGCCTCTGATGCACCACAGGGCTCTCCGTTTACCTTTGTCAAGTCAGCTTAGAAGTCCCTCCTCTGAATGGGGAGAAGCGGGCACCCTCCCACACTGTTGGTGGGAATGTAAACTGGTGCAGCCGCTCTGGAAAACAGCATGGAGGTTCCTCAAAAAACTATCAATAGAACTCCCCTATGACCCGGCAATAGTGTTAGACCTTTCCCTCCCGAAGCGAGTCACCGAGAGTGAAACCCATGGAGATGGTGAGTGGGTTTTATTTTAGTTTGGCTGAACGGCCCCTCCCGAGTGTGGGCAAGTCCTCAGGAGAGCGCCCTGCTGATCTGAAGCTCAGGGGTTATATAGGTTATGGCAAAGCAGGAAAGGTCATTAAGTCTGAAGGGGAAGCAAAGCAGGTGCACAGAAGCGAGAACTTTGCATTAAAGGCTGGGATCTAATAACAGTATCTTAGAATCTAGCAACATTATCTTAGAAAAATAAGTTTAGCCATTAGGTTACAATCAATTGTTATATCTTAGGGCTTTCCAGAGCTCAGTTACTCAAACTTTATTTACCAGGGTTGGAGAGTAAAACAATGGTTGGTATTTTTCTGTTAGGCTCAGCTAGACCCGAGGAGGATCTTACAATAGCACTGCTGGGGATCTACCCAAGGCATACAGAAGTGCTGACACATAGGGGCACATGTAC
The DNA here is from genome assembly GCA_004023845.1 of Helogale parvula. Classification (NCBI taxonomy): domain Eukaryota; kingdom Metazoa; phylum Chordata; class Mammalia; order Carnivora; family Herpestidae; genus Helogale; species Helogale parvula. The sequence goes on along the minus strand of PJEM01003535.1, from coordinate 89,018 downwards.
CCCAATGTTATAGCAGCACTGTCAACAATAGCTAAGTCATGGGAAGAGCCTAAATGTCCATCACCTGATGAGTGGATCCAGAAGATGTGGTGTATATACAATGGAGTCCTACATGGCAATGAGAAAGAATGAAATCTGGCCATTTGTAGCAACGTGGATGGACCTCGAGGGTGTCATGCTAAGTGAAATAAGTCAGGTGGAGGACAGATACCATATGTTTGCACTCATAGGTCTAACAGGAGAAACCTAATGGGACCATGGGAAAAGGAAAGGGGGGAAAGAGTTAGGGAGAGGGAGGGAGGCAAATCATGAGAGACTCTTGAGTACAGAAAACAAACTGAGGGCTGAGGAAGGAGGGGGAAGGGGAAAAGGGGTGATGGTCATGGAGGAGGGCACTTGTGGGAAGAGCACTGGGTGTTGTATGGAAACCAACTTGGCAATAAGCTATAAAAGGAAAGAAAAAAGTCCCTCCTCTGGGAATTCTTCCCTTGGTGGCGCCGACTGATCCTCCTCGGGGTTCCCTGGGCCGTTTGTACCTACAGTTGATTCTTGTTATTCTTGGTGATTGCAGTCTCTATGGCCACCCAGTCATCGCAAACACTGAGCAAATGCTGAGCCATTGCTCCTGGGGGAGGCACATGGTTAGTGTCCTGAGTGTCTAGTCCCCACATCTATACCAATCAGTCAACACGCAACCTTGTTTGACGGGTGTTTCTCCTACGACGCCTTATTTCATATATATTGCCGATTCATACACAGAACTCACGGCCAACAGCGCTGTAACTCATGCCCAAATGTAGCTTATGTAACATGTATTTTCCCCTCAAGACGCATCACAGGCTCTTTGCTTAGTGACAATAGACTTCAGTACTTCAGCACTATGCTTTGGGACCATTTTAAACAGTGAAATCACCAACAAAAGCACAAAAATGTGAAAAACCCAGCACTAAGTAGACCATGAGAAGGACACTCACTTGAGGTAGGATCGCTGAAATAAGACAGTATTGGCTTGTTCGACCTCAGCTAGGAATGTGCATGCCAGGCCACGTTGCATGTACCCGTGAATGATCCCTAAGACGCTGCAAGTATTGGTTTTGGGGTTATAAATATATTTTAGTGTGTAGGCAGGTCCGCAAATGCAGAATCCGTGAGTAACGAGAACAAACTATGTTTTCGTTATAGCATTTATTACTCCGAATTGAAGTTTGTAACTTGTGTATCTGTTTCTTCTGCCGGAGCCCATGGCCACACTGTGAGCGCCGCAGGTAGTGAGTCTGCCGTCACAAATAAGGACAACCAAACAGGGAGCTCCTCCTGGGAGGTGTTACATGTGCATCTTCGCACAATTCTCTGAATTGTGTACCACTGTCGCCCCCACTTTACAGATGGGGACACCGAGGCTCAGTGGCCATTGTAATTCTTGCCCAGGGTAACATAGTGAATAGGGGAGGAGGCAGGGTTTGCACACAGAGCTCTCTGACTCAAGATCCCACACGCTTATGTGGTGGGCTGTCCCGCCTGTGAATTGAAGCCCTTGTGGAGAAATGTCTGGGAAGGAAATAGGAGAGCTTCGGCAGAATCAGCCACAGGGCCTCTGAGAGGTCGGGAGGCCCCACCGGAGGGAGGGAGGAGGAGCCTCTGGAGGGGGCCGGGGCACCGTGTGCGGCCGCAGGACAGGAGGATTCCCTCACTGGCTGGAGGGGCACACGGCACGACTTCCTGTTGAAAGGAAGGATTCTCTGCAAGTCGGGGAGACATGAAAGGTCTGTTCTCAGCTGTGGCAGGTGAGTTGTCTGGACTGCAGGGACCTTGGTGGGGACCCGACAGCACCCAAACGACAAGGCTGGTGCCCAGACAGCAAAGTTTGGGGCCCAGAAGGGGCATGGCCCTGGAACATGCTTGACACCTGGTCATGGGAGAAGCAGTAAGGTCACACTTTGGCTCCCCTGGGTCTAGAAGGCCCCGTGGCATGCGAGGGAAGCCCCCACTGGGAAGACACCTCAGTCATCATCCCCCAGACTCTCTGGGGTCTGAGGGGGGCCTCGGACCAGGCTGGGGCCCTGGCTCTGCAGTCATCTGCTGTCCTCTGCTGAGCCTGGAGGACTGGCCGTTGTGCTGGGTATAAAAAGAAGTATCACCTTGGGGACAGGGACAGCGTAACTCCTCCAGCCAGAGGGGAGCTGAGACTCAAAGCCCGCTTCGTGGCCTGGATGTTCTGATTCTGAACACAAGTTCACTCCGTTCCCCAAAACACTGCCACCATCCACACATGAGCTGCTCCCACCTTCCCTGGAGTCCTTCCTGTGGTCGCTGTTGAGTGAGCCAGCTTGGGACGTCTGTGGCTGGAAGGAGACTCTGGAATGTGTCCGCTGAGAGCAATCCCCATGCCTCAGAGTAAGGTGTCAGGTCTTTTCAGGAACTGAAAGGCCCGGATCTCTAGAGAGGGGGCGGCCACTGCCTACGCACATATCCACGTTTCTTCCTGCAGGAGGGAGTGCCTGGCATTTGTCTCTGCCCCCCCCCCCAACGTAAGATGAATGGAGGACCTGAGTTTTCCTCTGAGGCCGCCAGCCTGTCCGCTCTGATGAGTTCATCCCGAGGAGGAGCCCAGCCCCCACTCCCAGCGCTTCTAAAGTAAGGGACCCTCTTCAAGGACCACTGTCCCACTGCCCCCTCCTTCTGAGGGGCCACCTGAGGACAGTGAGGCCACAGCCTGGCTTTGTGGGCGACATTTTCCCCTTTACCAGCCTCTCCCTCAACTACACTTTCATTATTCAGATCCTATCTAATTTCTCCAAGGCCTTGGCCTGTGGGTTTGGGATCGTTTGTACAGCGAGAACGGATCTGGTCAAAATGACAAAGTGGATGAAATTTATCTCCTCTCACCCCACACCACCCAGCTCCCTTCCTTCTCTAGAAACTTCCTGGTGGTGAGAGTCTGCTGCCTGCCTCTTCTCTGTCTCTCACGCAGCAAGGGGCTCCTTGGACCGTGATGGGCACTGCACCCTTGGGGCTTTCACTGTGAGGACACAGTGTATGAATATGCCGCCCAAATGACACTTGTGGCCAGGCTCTACCAGTGTCCTCTGAAAATTAAAACAAAAACAAAAACAAAAACACCCAAGTCCACAAGCAATGAAAAGTAACGCAGGTCTGAGGCTCCTGTCCGTTAAGCATCCGACTTTGGCTCAGGTCATGATCTCATGGCTTGTGGGTTCGAGCCCCGCGTCGGCCTCTGTGCTGACAGCTTGGAGCCTGGAGCCTGTTTCTGATTCTGTGTCTCCCTCTCTCTCTGACCCTCCCCTGCTCATCTCTGTCTCTCTCTCTCAGACATGAAAATAAACATTTAAAAAAAAAGTAACAGGTCTTTTGTGAGGCATCCTAGAAATTCTCTGTTTGAATCTCCTCCTGCAGGCCTACAGCGATTTTCTTTTTTCTCCGTCTCTCCCCTAGACCGTTCTGCCCTGAGCACGTGGCTGTCACGTATCCCTCATGCCGAGTCACCCACTGACCCCCCTTTTCCTGCTTCCCTGACCTCCTTCCCTCCGCAGCCTCGTACTCTGCCCCGTTTTCGGGCTTCTTCAGTCTTCCGTGTTTACCTGTTCCCCCGCTCGGCGGCACAGTTACAGGAAGAAGAGTTCTGGGTGGTAAAGAAGGCCCGGGGTCCCGGCAGCGGGTCCCCTGGCTCAGCCGCGCTGCTCCTGTGGGGATGCGGGGTGTGCGGCTGCTTTGAGGGCTGCTGGCCTTGCAGGGAGGTGAGTGGGGCAGGGACGTTTTAGGCAAACCTTTTCCCCGTTCTTAAAATCATCCCAGAAGCACGTTCCTACTAAGGCTTCTAGCTGTTTTGCAGATGCGTTAGTTCAGAGTCGGGCTCCTGACTGCTGTTCAGTATTCCCTCCAGCTCCCTGCCCACATGTGTCCTTTCCTGGAGCCGCACCTGATTACTAGCATCCTTTTATGTTTGTTTCTTTCTAAACTTTATTGAGAGAGAGAGCGAGAGCATGAACGAGCATGAGCAGGGGAGGGGCAGAGAGAGAGAGGGAGAATTCCAAGCAGGTCCAGAGTTTCGGTAAGTTTTGGTTCATATTCATCTATGCCTTTTCCAGCTTAACCTGTTCTCCTCTGAAGTAGGCTATTTCTTTCTCTCTCTGAGGATTCTAAACGAACTTGTTTTAAAGACCTTGGTGAGTTGCACCGTATTTCTGCCCGTAGGTGCGGTTCGTCCTGTTTCCTGGGTCTGCTAACTAGCTCTCATTATCACGTGTGTTGTTTTATGCTTTGTCAGTTTCGTATGCAAGCCCACGGTGCAGGGGAGGCTTTTTCTCATGCTTGCTCCTCCCCAGTGAATGACTTCCTGACTGGCTCCGCCTGGCCCTCTGAAGTGGACATTTGGTCCGTTGTTTATCATACACCCGCTTGACCCAGTATTTGATCCTTTCCATACAGCACCATTTCCGGATGCCACAGAGCGGCCCGGTTCCTGATTTTACACGGGAATCACTGCTTCCTGTCATTCCAACGGGAGCCGCTCTAAAAATTTAGTGGGAACTATCTTTGTCGCAGTCACCGGCGAATGGCTTTGGCTTGGCCCCAGGCTTCCGGCAGGGAGCTGGATTCTGATTCCCATCCACTTCTGGGATACTCTTGGGCACTTTTCTCACGGGTGATCCAAGACCGGGCCTCCGCATCTTCTGTCTGGCCCCTGCTCTGCTTCTACGGCTTCGGTGCCTGCCTACCTTCCTGTAAAGCCTCCGCCTGCCTCTTCAAACAGAATCAAGTGGCGCTCCTTTGTGTTACGCAGCGCCTACTACGTTATGGGTATCTGTGCAGAGACGGACTGTAAGCACTTTGAGGGCAGGGATTATGCCCTGTTTATTTTGCTGCCTTGCACCTTGCATAAGGGATGCAGATTAAAGGTACTCAATATTGGTGAGCTTGAATCCGATATGTTTTAGGGCCTCTCGAGAAACCCAATTTTTTGTAACCCAGAAATGAGTCTTCAGTGATATAACATGATGTTTGTGGGAGATAATTTACAGACATAACCAAAAGGCATGTATTTGGACTCGGTAAGTGATGTTCGGATCTGCCTGTGCGTGCGCTAACTTGTGCAAGGCCTTTTATTTGCTCTCATTTTGTTCCTTTGAAGATATAATTGCTTCTTGGTTCCATATTTCTATTGCTCATTACACTGTTCCATACCATTTCATTCTGAAAATAAAACAAAATAGGATATTTAAAATTAATGATGTGGGGCACAGCTCTTTGCTTTCACTCTACCTCTAGGCAGAATCAGCAAATGGCTTGAACACCAGCCATTCCTTTTATCGGAAGCATCTGGGTTTCATTAGAGTAAGAAAAATTGCTGATTACAAGGGGAGCCGCCCCAGACCTCCTGTGGGAAGGATCGCTGGCGTGCTTTTCCACTCTTGCCACCCCCTTCCCACCCCGGCAGGCTTGCGGCGGCCACTTCTGCTCCGAGGTTGAAGACTCATTGTCATTGTTTTCCGAACTTGGAGAGTCCTAGTCAGTATCCTCGTTGGCTCCATCTTCAAAGATGAAGAACGAGCCATCTCTGGGATGACCCAAGATCTGATGTGGCCGGGCTCTGTATCTTTATAGCACGAGTGGGGTCTAGGGGTCAGGTTTCCTAACGTGCGATAGAAGTTCAAGGCTTGCCTCGAACAAGGCTCAAGGTTCTGCAGCAGAACAAGGTTAAAGTGGAGTTTATGGGGGCGCCTGGGCAGCTCAGTCGGCTAAGCGTCCGGCTTCCGCTCAGGTCATGATCTCACATTCGTGGGTTTGGGCCCCGCCTCCGGCTCCCTGCTGACAGCTAGCTCAGAGCCTGGAGCTGCTTCAGTTTCTGTATTTCCCTCTCTCTCTGACCCTCCCCTGCTCTCACTCTGTCTCTCAAAAATAAATAAAAAAACATTAAAAAATGTTAAAAAAAAAAAAGTGGAGCTTATGGAATTCGAGCCACCATTGAGAGGATAGAACATTCCATGCGGGTGGGGAGGTGGAGGGAGTTTTCAAAGGTAGTAATTACAATAACATTAGCATTTGGTTTTGATTGTGAGCTTATATACTAGGCTCTTATTTCATTTGAGTTTGTGTGTGTTGGAGGAATGTTGTTAAAGATCTTTCTGTTTTCTTATGCTTGCTACCCTCTTCCTTCCCATTTGGCTGATAGAGGAGAATTTTCCTTCCAACTCTGGCAATCCCCTTATCCTTGGAAAACTCTAGAGGAATCCGGGAAACAGTGGGACAGGCTCCCTAAACTCATATGCTTTTGCACTGCAGTACATGTTAATTATACAGTTACTGAAAACGCAACTCAGATTGCGTCGAGCACTAGAGGGACATTATCAGTTCACACGTCTGAAAAGAGCAGAAACGCCTGGCCTCCTGCACGGCTTTTTCCAACAACTTGGCGTTGACCCCAAGACCTAGTTGGTTTTTCTTCCTCATCTTTGCCTTCCAACACATGCATTTCCCCTAATGGCCGCTAGATGGCGGCAGGTAGCTTTGAGGACTAAGTACAGCCTTGTTTGCATCAAAAGGAAAGAGAATGTTCCTCAAGTCGTTGCTAAGGAAAAGTGAAGTCGTTTTCCCTAGAATCCTCTAGGAAATGTGTCTTTGTCTTTTTGTTGTGTGTGCGTGTCCTTGATCTGAATTCTCGAATGGCCATCCCTGTACTGGTCATGGTGACGGGGGAGAGGTGAGACCTCCTGGTGGCCTTCAGTCAGTCAAGGCCCATCCTTGGGATTGAGTGCGCTTGCCTCTAAATGCACAAGCCATGCAGGGGAGGGTGGACGCCTAGATGGACACCAGGTCCTGAGTCACAGGGACCAGATGCTACGTGCTCCAAAACAGCGTCTTTCCTCAGGAGAGAAGCTCTGCTCTGGGAAGGGGAAGGAGGAGGGCTCCGTCCAGACAGGGATGAGGCTCCTCTCTTATTAGGGAGGAAAGGAGGCATGGGGCAGGCCAGCTTCTCTTCTGGCCCTGGGGTTGAGGAGCCAGGCTCACAGGTGTCATCCCAGCTCACCTGTTCCGAGGACCAGACTGGGACCAGGCAGTGAGCCTCAGCCAGCACGCCTGAGCTCGGTGCGCTCTGGGAATAGCACAGAGTAGGCAACTGGCCAGCGGGTAGTGTTACAGGAGCCGGGAATTCAGGACCCGCCTGTTTTCTTGCCCTTTAGCATCAGCATCAGGAGACCAAGATTAATACTTATTGGCTGCATGATAATAACTCCATCATTTCACTTTCCTGTTCCTTCATTTCATCATCTGTAAAATGGGAACAATAGGATCCCAATAACTTCCTTGCCTGTTTTGTGAAGAGGGAGGAAATGTTTCTGTTGTTTGTTTCATGTTCCGGTCTTGGCCCGTGAAAGTGGGGACTCCCAACCTGCTTTCAGGTTACGCTGGAGGATAGGGTTGCGTGTGAAAGTCCTAGAGGTCAGAGCCTAGACCAGATACCCCCTGAATCTTCTTTCTTCCCCATTGCTGTGAGTGGGACCGACAGCATCTGTCTTGTACTCCCAAACATCCTTCCCCGTCGCCTCTTGTAGTGAAATTGGTAAACAGACCCCTCCCTTGTGGGGTCTGGCCAACCCTCCAGCCACAGGTACCCCTGAGAGCACAGCTCTGGAATTTGGGAAGGACTTTGGAGAGAGGAGACCCCACTTCGACTTGGCCTTACCCTTCCCAGCTCAGCGTTCCTAGACCTCCCCTTAGAATACTGGGCTCTTATCCCGCCAACTTGAGTAACTAGTGACCTTTCCCGATGGCTACGGACCTTTGTGGGCAGGCTCCTGTGGCAGGAACCTTGGTGAGGACTTGAGGAGGTGGGAGGGAGGAGGGAGAAGGAAGAAACAGACGCTGACTGCTGTGTTGTGGGATGAAGTCAGGTTGTATGTCTGAGTCTCTGGGAAGTGAAAGTTGAGCACACACGTCACACGGTACTAGTCTCCAAACTGATGAGGTGAGGCCTGGCGCTCTCTCCTGGGAACTGGCCTTGTGCAGACATCCGTTCTCGGAGGAACGATCCCACTCCAGACACCAGAACCTGGATTGTTAGCTGGGAGATCATCTCCTCCAAGATGCGGCTTGAAGTGAAGTGTGTGTGTAACGGCGTAAGATGAGTCAACTGCTCCCAGGTTGACTGATATTCCCAACTCGGAGGAGGAGTGAGTAGTAAATCCTCTCTTTTACCTCCTCTCCAAGAAACCCATCTTCTTGCTAAGTCTGTTTCCTTGCAGTGTGCTTTGGATTTCACGGTCTCCTGGGACTCTGATCTCTCTACAAAGGGCTCCTCTACCGTGAAAGAGATCTTGTCTTAACCCTGCTCTTCCCTTGAGCTACTGATCACTCTTCTTATTTCCCCCTACTGTCGAGCCACAGAACCCCTTTCCTGCCCACGGCTGAGCTGAGTTGCTCTAAGGTCACCAATGATGGTGTAACTATTGCATTCAAAGTCAAAGGTCTATTCTTGGTTCTCACCTTCCTTGATGTCTTTGTCATTGTTGTTGACCATTTCTTTAAAAATTATGTACACTATTTCAATAGCTTATTTTTATTTTATTTTATTTTTTTAATGTTTATTTATTTTTGAGAGACGAACAGAAGCAAAGGAGGGGCAGAAAGAGAGGGAGACTGAATCCGAAGCAGGCTCCAGGCTCAGAGCTGTCAGCACAGAGCCTGATGCGGGGCTCGAACCCACGAACTGTGAGATCATGTCCTGAACCAAAGTTGGACGCTCAACCAACTAAACCACCCAGGCCCCCTCAACAGCTTATTTTTAAAGTCACATCTCCAATTTCTCCATATTGCACTTAGTTGCATACGTATCTTTTTTTTTATCTCTTCTAGACTTTAGCTATATTTATAGTTTTTTTTAAACGGAATTGGAAACAATGTACAAAGAATTGTTTGTTCTTTCCCTTAATATTATAGGTAACGCATATAAGAGTAGAGGTGCAAAAGGCCCAGAGGTATACAGATGAGAAAATGAAGGTTTGTTGGACAAAGAAAGAGAGGCAGTGGCCAGGGCGACTCAGCCTGAATCCCAGTCAGCGCTCTGCCTTGGCCATAAGGCCCGAGGAAGGATTTCTCCGCACGTGGAGAAAGCACGTGGGGTGTTTGTTAAAAATGTAACTTCCAGGACCCCACCATGTCACTGAATCAGACTCTCTCATGATGCAACATAGGCATTTGCAACTTCAAGGATTCCATAGGTGGCTTTTAAGTACATTAAAATTCAAGAACCACTGTTTTAAAGAGCTTAAGTCGTAGAAGACACACGGGCAAAAGCAGCACTACCACCACCGAGGGCTTTCAAGCTAAGTTAGACTTTGCCAAGACTACGAGCTGAATGGGGAGCCAGATCCTCATCTAAGCCAATAATACCTTCAGGCCTGTAGAAGCAGTAGGTGCGTTTGATCACGTGACTTTTTCTAAGTCATGTGGTGTCTGAGATTTCAGTTATGGGAGAGAAGGGGGAAGGAAGAGATAGCCTGTTAACACCACCTGAGAACAAGTTACCCTGTTGCACGAACAACCCTTATTCCTCCTGGTGCGCACCCCCTTCTACCTCGGGGGGCATGAAATTTGCATGCCTACTGCAGTTACTGCCGTCCCGGCTCCACGTGGGCCATGACCTTCACAGAGCGTTCTTTGCACGTATTGTGTGTGTGTGTGGTTGCAGGAGGGTGCAGAGACTGGAGAGAGAGCTGGAGAAGAGTCGGCAGTAAACTCTGAGCGCTCCGGTAAATTACACTGATGTTTTATGAACTGCTGGTTGTGATATATCAGTGGGTTTGAAATCGATTTAGTGACCAGCATTTTAAAATGGAACAGAAAGGAATGAGATGGAGAACAGAACAAAATAGACCATCATGTGTTACCAGTGGGTGTGGTAGAAAACTACCTTTAGAGAGTTTAAATCCTTAGCTGAAGTCACTTAACTTTAGGACTCTTGGCTCCAAACCCTGGACTTTTCCCCCTAACATTCCAGTGCTGCACATGCGCTTCCTTTCTGTGTAGTATTCATGTGCTTTTGTTTTTTTTTTTAATTTTTAAAAAATGTTTTATTTATTTTTGAGACAGAGATAGAGCATGAGTGGGGAGGGGCAGAAAGAGAGGGAGACACAGAATCAGAAGCAGGCTCCAGGCTCTGAGCTGTCAGCACAGAGCCCAACACGGGGCTCAAACCCACGAACGTGAGATTGTGACCTGAGCTGAAGTCGGAGGCTCAACTGACTGAGCCACCCACGCGCCCTGATGTGCTTTCATTTCTAATGAATGACTAGTAGGTTCATATAACATTATTTGTTTTACTATTTGCCTACTATTGAGTATTTTGGTAATTTCATCCTTTAGCTATTATAAATAATTCTGCTATAAATATTTTATAATTATAAGTTTGCTCCGTATGAATTACTTATATAGGATACATTTTCTGGTGTGATCATTTTTATGGCTCTTACTGAAACAAAACAAAACACAATTTACTCATACCAGCAACTAATTCCCACCAGTCACGGTGGTGCTGAGTTTTATCATTTATCCTTACACGTGTTTATCTGATATGTGTTAAATGGCCCCTTATAATCGTTTTCATTTGGATTTCTTTAATTACTTGTGAGGTTTAGTGTTCCAAATGTGGGTTTATGTTGGCTTTCCTGGTGTATGAACTGCCTGTGTGTCCCAGGCTCTGTCTCCACTGGGAATCTGGTTTGAATGACTCAATACATTTTGGACATTAAACTTTAAATATGCAGCCATATTTATAGCAAACATTTTTTCTTATTCTGTTACATCTCTTCTTGTCTTGGTTTTGTGGAATTTCATTACTGCACAGTCTTCATTTTTATGTAATTCTACACATCATTATTTTTTTTTTACTTTGAATTTCTCCCGTGTCTTAAATCATAAAGAGAAATAATCTCCTTCTCATTGAAAAACGCATTCTATTTCCCTTTTCTGTAATACGGTTTTTAATTCTGATATACTTACACAACACGAAAAGTCCCTTCCTTCTGTGGAAGGTGAGGGTATAATAAGTCAGGAGCAGGGTTGTTTTAAGCCTGTTTACTGTTCTTCTAAATCAGGCGTTCTCAGCACGTGCTCCCGGACCCGCGGCACCATGTCACCTGGTTCTCAGGGCCCATTCCGCATCCCCAGATCAGAAACTCTAGGGTGGGGGCTTCTGGGAGATCTGCGGCCACTGAGCCCTCCAGGTGGTTCTGACACACTCCTAAGTTTGAGAACCATTGTTCTAAATCACTCCTAACGCATTTTGACTTGGACACAAACTCAGCCACAACTACACTCCCTTCCTACTTTTAATTAATTGGTAGTAGAAATCATCTGCCTTCACTGAGTGAATTCCCTTGGAGCCCATACAGCATCCCGTATTTGGTTTATCAAAATGTCTAACAACAATGTGCCGTCCGTCCCCATTCCTCATTAGTGTAGCCAATTATACGCCCGTGCTTTCATTTTCAGTTCTGCTCGCAACGACCCTCCATCAACACCCTCCCCACTTTGTACTCTTCAAGGTTTGCATGAAGCCATTCTTCCAGTTACCCTCCTGGGTTATTAGCTTTGAGATATTATGTGTATTTTTATCTTTGCTTCTGGAGAACGTCTCAGCTATGCTTTCTGATTATTTCCTGCTCTCCCGGGTCTATGCCTCGTGGCTTCGTCGCTGATCTTTTTCTTCCTCCCAAGGTCAGTTTGAAGCATCCTTCAATAACAAACATAAGACAGGCAAAATGCAACATTCTTAAAGTCCTGAATTTTAAAATATCAGAAGAAAATCTCAGAGATCTTCAAGGAAGAAGGAAATATCATTGTTACTAACCAGGAATGCCACCGGCACAGGAGGATGTATGTTCTCACGTCAGAATGTTGATGGTGTCATGGAAATGATCCATGCCTAGCTCTAGGTGCCCACAGAGTGAATTTGATCAGTTTGTCTGGAGTTGATTAGGCTCCAAGAAGCTGGCCAGTAAGAGTTGAACTGCCAACGCTGTTTGGGACACTTCTCTGTTCTATCACATCTCACATTCTCCCCATCCACGAAGGCACGCTTTATCTAATAAAACATTCTTGCTACGCCTGGCCTCTGCAATCTGAGACGGATGTGGTGGAAGAGGAGCCATATTCTTCCCAGAACCCGTACCAGTTCCATCGTCTGATGCAGCGGAGAGAGCATTATCCAAAGAGGGGTCCTGGGAGCCAGAAACTACCTTAAGAATGTTCCACGGTGCATCACAGGCATTGACCAGGACAGCCCGATGAAGTCTCAAAACTACCTTGCTGGGCGGAGGGTGTTTGAGAATATTCAGCCAGACTTGGCTCTGCATGTGGGGGATGCACACTCCTACCCCCTCCCTCTAGCAGCGAATGAGGTTAAGTTGTGAACATCTCAGTGCATTTATAGCAATGGCCTGGGCCTCTCATCTCCTTTTCCCAACTTGCTGCTGTTCCAATCCCCTCCACAGCAATGGCTCAGACTCCACCCTGGACGTTCCTGTCTTCAACCTCCTCAGGTAGAACCCTTGAGATGCAGCCTCCACGAGAAGAGGCCTCGGGTATCTTCCCGGGAAGTTCCAGGGGATGGCAGATATTTACAGCACACATCAGCTCTGGAGCTACTCCTGCATGAAGGCGTGAGAAGATCTAGGTTCTCCGTAGTCCCTGGACTTGGAAAACGGGGCAGTAGCGAAAGCCAATTCTGTGCCCAGGTGGTCACCTTTAATAAGTAATTAGCAGCAGTGAGGGCAGGACTACCGCACGCCTAGGCTCTGTTCCTCATGTCATTTGTGGAGGCTCCACTTTAAGATAATTTAAAATAATTTCCAATTGTCCAAACATCTACAAATCATAAATATGTATTTCTCTATTTATGCTGTTTTATTTTTATTTTTTAAACGTTTATTTTTTGAGGGCAACAGAAAGTGGGAGGGGCAAAGAGAGAGGGGGCAGAAAATCCAAAGCAGGCTCTGAGCTGTCAGCACAGAGCCCGATGTGGGGCTCGAACTCACCAACTGTAAGATCATGACCTGAGCCAAAATCAGATACTCAACCGGCTGAGCCACCCAGGCGCCCCAAATCATAAATATTTATCACCAGGACTTATGATTATGTGAGAAAGTGAAGAAATGGGTCATTTCATGTTTGAGATGTAAAACCTCTGTGGATGGGTTTCTTAGGACTTCGGGCCTTCTTCAGGTCAGAGGGCCCCACGAAGGAGACCTGGGTTGCTGGTCACTCAGTGCTCACTCAGGGCAACAGGTGCAGGTCAGCAGAGCCACCATGGCACCTGCGGGAGGCCATTCTGGGACAGATAAAAGTCGGAGATTTGGGGGATAAACAACCCAGGCATGATAATCTACTTCTTAACTGATGCCGCAGACAGGTCCTCTCTGGCCATCTCCCCAAAATTAGAGATTTAGGCATTGACATCATGTTTCTTATATACCGTAGAGCATCAGTTTATTAACTTAAAATGATGGCTGTACTTCTCTAGTGACTGGAAGTGACTTCTTTCCAAAGAACCCTGTTATGGTACTGAGTACCACCCATGTCGATGGCCAGAAGGCTGCTCGATGGTCAGATCATCAGAATTTACAGCGTGGAGGGACTTAAGGATTTCATTCGGTCTACAAAAGTCTCGTGAAGCCGTTCTTCCTTCTGAAAGAAGAGTGACGGAAATCCGGGCTCACTAGCTGGAGCCACTCTCTCTCCTTTGCAATGTCCTAGCTAGGCGCTAACGTGTTCTTACTACTCAGCCGCCTTCCTTACAACATCTAAATTCATTATTCCCATAGTGATAAAGCAATTCCAATAATGATAAAATATTAATTGACTTGGATTAATGGTGCTTACATTATTAACAATTTCATTCCATTTATATTCATGTATCCATTTATTTAGCAAGTATTTATTGAGCCGCTTTTATTTATCAGTTCCCATCCCTGAGCACTGAGGACGTGGTTGTAGAGACGATTTGTGTTCTCATCTTGTCCTCTATGGTTTCCAGGCTATAGGCTGTTTGCTTTAATTAGATCTGGACTTTGGGGCCAGGACATCACCGAAGGATGTCAGATCACAGTCTTTGGGAGTGACTACCCCAAGTTTGAGGTCATCTATACACAGATCACACGTGCGGAAAGAAATATAGTTTGTTTTGGTAATGGCCACTGATATCTGACATTAACACCGCGTTTTCTAGGTAAAAGTTTTGCAGGCAGGAAGCAGCAATCAACAAACAATAGATTATTAACAACACGTAAGCAGATGTGGCAGAATTCATGCTCAGGCTGGTTTTGGTATTTTGGCTTTTGTGGGTTTTTTTTTTTTTAATTTTTTTAGTGACAGGTGGGAAGCACAGTATTTAATTTCACGGGGATACTCTGTGAACTTTTAAATGCAAGTTGGTGGTGTTTGGAGATTATTCCCCCAAAATGCTTGTTCTTGAAATAACCACACATCTCCCCTGATGTATTTTATGAACATGAAAAAAAAATGATTCCATCATTTCATGCAAGACCCAGTAAGAGTTTTCCTTCAGTCCCTGAGTGGTATCACGTTCGTTAACAACGCATTCCCTCTGAGACTATCTCTCATTTCCGCATCCTGCTGGTGGCCGCTGGTTCCCTGCCCAATAGCACTCCCTTTGTTCTTCCTGCTAACAGAGCAGTACTTTGCGGGGCTCCTTCTGAGCCTAGCGGATGAATCGTGATTGGCCTAGGATCTCATCCTCCTTGCCAGTGATTGGTTCAGGCTGCGCGACTGTTTGGTGTAAAATGGCCAATGAGAGACGAGGAGAAATTTACATGCACGTGTCTGGGAAGGATTTCTGCACTTCCAAAAGAAGTCTAGAAGAAGCCAATTTTTTTTCTGCCTTTGACTATTATGGGATGAAGATGGGATCCTTGAAGTTTCCGTCGTGCAGTCGTGAGGGGACAGACCCGAGGACAGAAAGTGAAAACCGTTCAGAGGATGGCGAAGCACAGCCCTGCACGGGACATGGGAAAGCGCTCTCTGATTCCAAGTCTGTGAGAGCAAAGCCCTTGTAATTTAAGCCAGCTCTCTCCAAAAAGTCAGGTAGAAGATAACAGAACATTGATTTCAATTTAACACAAAAAAGTTTTTTTAAAGAAAATTTATTTATTAAAAAAATTTTAATGTTTTATTTATTTTTGATACAGAGAGAGACAGAGCATGAGAGGGGGAGGGGCAGAGAGGGAGACACAGAACCGGAAGCAGCTCCAGGCTCCGAGCTGTCAGCACAGAGCCTGTCGCGGGGCTCGAACCCACGAACTTGATATAATGACCTGAGCCGAAGTCGGAGGCTTAGCCGACTGAGCCACCCAGGCGCCTCCACAAAAAGTTTTTAAAGTGTATTTAAAATCAGTAGCTTCACTCAGTTCATTTGTCAGACCGCTCTGTCTCCCAGAGGGTCCTGGAGACAAGAGAGGGAATTCTAGAAACCAGAATGGTGCTTCCCTCCGTTTTCTTTGTTTGCTTTCAGCATATTGTCAGATTACAGTTGACTCATGCCCGGTTAGGTGGATTTAAGGATTATATCATCCTAAGGGAATTTTTACCTAAGAACATCAAGTTACCCATTTTCATTTAAAAAATTATGTTTAAGTTTACTTATTTTGAGAGAGACAGGCACAGTGCAAGTCAGACAGGGGCAGGGGCGGCAGACAGGGGCAGGGGCGGGGGAGAGAGAGACACAGAGACAGAGAGTGTGAGTTCAGGAAAGATAGAGAGACACACACAGAATCCAAAGCAGGCCCCAGGCTCTGAGCTGTCAGCACAGAGTCTGGTGTAGGACTCGAACTTACGAACCGGACGTTCATAACCTGAGCCAAAGTTGAACACTTAACTGATTGAGCCGCCCAGGCGCCCCACAAGTTTTAAATTTTAATGAGGCATCAGTTATAAATTTATTTGCATGGATTGTGCTTTTGTTGTTGTATCTAAAAAGTCATTGCCAAACCCAAGATTATACTAGATTTTTTTCCTATGGTATCTTCTGGGAGCTTTATAGTTTTTCATTTTACGTTTAGATCTATAATCAGTTTTGAGTGAAGTCTTGGGAAAGATGTGAGGTCCCTGTTAGAATTTCCTTTTAATTTTTCTGCATGTGGATGCCTGGTGTTTCCAGCACCATTTGCTGAAAAGTCTGTCCTTTCTCCATTGTATTACCTTTGCATCCTTGTCAAAGAGCAGTTGACTGTATTTGTATGGGTCTATTTGTGGGTTCTTTATCCTGTTCCACTGATTTATTTGTCTACTCGTTTGCCAACACCCCACTGCCTTGATCACTTAGTTTCATAGTAGCCTTGAAATTGCGTGGTTTCCGTCTTCTGATTATACTCTTTCACTATCATGTTGGCCCTTGTTTTTTGACTTTCTGTGTAAAATTAGGATCAATTTGCTGATAACACACATACACTTTTTGACATTCACAATGGTTCTGACACACAGGTAGGAAAAACGTCATTTAACTTACCCATTTGCTGATGAGCGCGTGAGCCCTGAGCAATTAGAGATGTGCCCAGTGTCACGGAATCGCTCAGATTCAGGGCTTCTGCTGCCAAGGCCCCCTGTGTTTTCCTCGCTAACATGTCTAGATACCAAGATCAGTTATGTGTATCATCTAGCATCAAAATGAGTTGATTGTCTAGCGCATACCTGGCCTGTGTGCCAGTCAGTTCCCCCAGAATTTATCAGGGACCCGGTTCTACGGCACAGCAGCCTGCTTACAGAGCTGCCGGCAGGTTGGGAAACCGGCAGCGTGTGGAATGCAGAGAGCTGGAAGTGAGGGAGCCGCAGCCTGGTGTGCCAGAAAGGAGAGTGGCCAAGCGGTTGGGATGTGGCTGCGTGCACCTGCCTTCAGATCCCGAGCTCGCCTCGTGGGGCCGGTCACCGAAACACTGAGAGACCAAGCAAATCGCCTGTAGTGAGACCCAGCTATCCTTTGATTTAAATCCCTGGCTATTCTACAAGTACATCTCTAAAGCAGAGTGGAAAATCATCCCCTGTGTCCTGTAGGACATGTGATACCCTTCCCAAACCAAGTCTTAGAACACCAGTTGTTCTGTATTTGTTCTTGTTAGAAAATAATGCTGGTTTTAAATAAGACTTCCAAAGCCCAGACGACTCCTAGAAGAAAACCAAAATCACATCTGTTCTTATCACACAGACGTCGCCCTATTGTCCGTTTCGTCATTTTCTTCTGGCGTTTTTTCCGTGCGTTTACCTAGTGTCTGAGGAATGTTCTCTTTAAATACTTTGAATTCATTGTTTTTCACTGAGCCCCCATAATTGGATGTATGTGTGTCCGGGTGTTTGGCCGCATCTGGTCCTGGGCGTGTCCTCTGACACTGCGTCCTGCATACCTCCTGAATGCGGACCTGGACTTCCGGTAGCTGTAGCATACCCCATCCTGTAACAATTCTGCGACTGTTACAAAGTCTGGTGTTACCATTACATTCTCAAAGCGCAGCCTTGTGCATATGTATTCCTCCAGAGCTCTGATTTCAAAATTGTCCTTCCGAGTAAGGACAAGGATGCTTTGTCTTAGGAGGCAGCCTTCACCCAGTGTTTTATGTCAGTTTTGTCAAAACGTGTGTTTTTAAACACATTAATGCCATATTCTTCCTGCTGTGTTCACATCTGAAAACAACGTGAGACACTTACCTTGTCTCTTTTCCATCAATTTTTTTTATCCCTCTGGTAGTTCTTAGCCAGACCTAAGTATTTTTCCCCAGTTAAAAGAGCAGTGTGGGATAGTAGCCTTTAAAAGTATGAAATGAAATGAAATAAAAGCTAAACCAAAGAACTGTCAAAAAAACAAACAAACAAACAAACAAAACACACAACTGCATCCAAACTTGTCATTAGTAAAGGGCCTGCCAGCCAGAATTTGCCAATAGTTTAGATGCTTCTTTGCCTAAGGATTAAATGAGATGAGCCCAAAGCTTTCTCTTCTGATGCCAAGAAACTGGATTTTCTCATTTTGAAATTTACAAATCTAAATGCAAGTAAATTATAATTAAATAGAAAATAAAAAAAACCAAGCTTCCCAATCTTTATATGTTTAAATATATATGTGGGTGAATCCTTTCTTTGGCAGATTTAGTGACATTTTTATGCCCAGTTTGTCAAATCTGTGCAGTCAGTGGCACTGAGTCATTGAAATCACCTGAGACACTAAATCAACGATATTTTTACGGCAATATTTAAACAAATCATACATATATATGAGTATATATGTATATCATGTCATATAGACATATACCCACACACACACATATCCTGTCTTAAAATTGAGGAGGTGATTGGTTTATTGGTATAATTTGAGAGTCCCCCCCCCAAAACACACCAACCTCAATATATTTCCCCACAGTCCCGGTTACTCCATACTACGGACTCATAAAAATATAGTCCTGACTACATGAAAACTATAGGGGTGCCTTGGTGGCTCAGTTGTTTGAGCATCTGACTCTTATTTCGGCTCAGGTCAAAATCCCAGGGTTGTGGGATTAGGCCCTGTGTCCGGCTCCATGCTGAGTGTGGAGACTGCTTAAGATTCTCTCTCTCTGTCCCTCTCCCCTACTTGTGCATGAGTATGCTCTGTCTCTCTCAAATAAATAAAATGGAAAAAAAAGAAAACTATAGACTAAAATTCCTCATGCATAAATGCAAAAATGCTAAAAAAATATTAACACAACAAATCTAGCGGTATAAAGGATAGTACATAAGACAGAGTGGGGTTCATTCTAGGAACAGAGGCTAGTTTAACATTTGAAATCAATCACTGTGCTCCGTCGTGCTAACAGAACAGAAGAGAAACATAAATGATGATCTCAGTAGATGAGGAAAAAGCGAGTAGCAAGAGCCAACATCCATTTATGATAAAGATTCCCAGCAAATGGAATAGAGGGGAACTTCATCAATCTGATGAATGGCATCTATGAAAAACCTACAGCTAACATCAAATCCGCCAAACTCTGAACACTTTGTTGCAAGATAGGAGCAAGGCAAGGGTGTCCGCGCCTACCATTGGTGCTCAGCGTGGAGCCAGGGCTCCTGACCGGTGCAAAGAGACAAGGAAAAGAAAGGAAAGACACACACGTTGGAAAGGACAAGTAAAACATTCTCTGTTTGCAGGCAGCAATGATTGTTTGTGCAGAAAGCCTAAGGAGTGGAAACAAAAAAGCTGCTAGAGCTAAAACGTAAATTTAGCAAAGTCTCGATGTACAAGGTCAGCATGGTAAAAAATCAATTATATTTCTATATTCTAGCAGCAAATAATTGGGAAAATTTTCAATCCATTTACAATAGTGTGAAAAAATATTCAGGAGTAAATTTAATAAAAGATGTGCAGAATATCCATGTTGAGAGTGAGAAAACATGACTTGGAGAAGATAAAGGGATCCTAAACAATGGAGAGATATATCACGTTCATGGAGCAGAAAGTCAATAGCATTAAGATGTCACTTCTTCCCCTACTGATTTAGAGAGCCAGTGCGGCCTCGGTGGCAATACCAGCAGGCTGTTTTTTAAAAACAGAAAAGTGACAAGTCCACTCTAAAATTTATATGAAAATGCAAGGGATCTAGAATGCCAAAACAATCTTAGAAGAGAAGAACAAATCTAGAAGACTTATACTACCCGACTCTAAGACATAAAGCCCAATAATCACAGTCATGCATAGACAAAGCGATTGCTGGAAGAGAGTCCACAAACAGACCTGTACTTATAAAGTCTGTTGATTCTAAACAAAGGCATCAAATACATTCAATGGAAAAAGGCAGGTTTGTTCAGCAAATAGTGCTAGAACAGCTGAAGATCCGTATAGAAGAAAAACAGAGATTAGCTATGAATTATACATTACGCTGGACACAAAAATTAAACTGAGGTTGATTATAAACCTAAATACAGGAATAAAACAATGATATTTTTAGTAGAAAACATAGGATAATATCTTCATGACCAGAAAGTAAGCATATAGACAGGACACAGAAGGCAATAGCCATTAAAGAAAAATCTTGGTGACTAAAACTTCATCAAACTGAAACAGTTATGCTCATCAAAAGGTTAAGAAAATGAAAAGGCCAGCTACAGACTGGGGGATATGCTTTCAGAGGAAACCTACACTGGAATAAAAAAGGGTCAAACAAGAGAGACAAATACTGTATAGTCTCACTTATATGTGATCAACAAAAATAAAAGAACAGACATCAAACTCCTGGAAAAAGAGATGAGATTTGTGGTGACTGGAGGCAGAGGGTACGGAGAAAGGGGACTTGGAAGAAGGTGGTCAAAAGGCACAAACTTCCAGTTATATGGACAACGTAAGTAAGTCCTGGGGACAGAATGACATCGCGATTGCTATGGTTACCACCACCCTACTTTGCATTTGAAAGTTGCTAAGAATATAGCCTAAGAGTTCTCATCACAAGGAAAAAAAAACCACATTTTTTTCTTTTTTCTTTTGCATCTGTATGAGATGGTGAATGCTAACTAAACTTATTGCGGTCATCATTTCATAGTTATCTAAGTCAAGTCATGATGCCGTGCCGTACGCGTTAGACTTACACCCTGCTGTACGCTAGCGAGATCTCAATAAAAACTAGGGGGGGAAAGCAGCAAGCAGCCCAATTTTTTTTAATGGGCAAAAGACTAACACAGGCATTTTGCAAAGAAAAA
The DNA here is from genome assembly GCA_004023845.1 of Helogale parvula. Lineage (NCBI taxonomy): Eukaryota > Metazoa > Chordata > Mammalia > Carnivora > Herpestidae > Helogale > Helogale parvula. The sequence goes on along the minus strand of PJEM01003535.1, from coordinate 68,276 downwards.
TATGTGGGCCAATAAACACATGAAAAAATGCCTAAAACATCATTCGTCATTTGCGATTGACAGATTAAAACCACAATTAGATAATCCTATGTATCTGCTAGAATGGCTATTAAAGAGATTGACGTTACCAAAAGTGGCGAAGAGCTGATGCTCTGCCACATTGTTAGTGGGGATGGACAACAGTACCACCATTTTGAAGTTTTGACATATATATATATATGTGTGTGTGTGTGTGTGTGTGTATATATATGTGTATATATATGCATATATTTTGACATCTATATGCATACAAAATTACATATACATATCTTCACTCAGCACTGTATCTCCTGTCATTCAAGAAATATGTGTATTCAGAATGACTTGCTCATAGCAACTTAATTTATAATAGTCAATAAGTTGGGGCGCCTGGGTGGCTCAGTTGGTTCAGTGTCCAGCTTCAGCTCAGGTCATGATCTTGCAGTTTGTGGGTTCGAGCCCCGTGTCAGGCTCCGTGCTGACAGCTAGCTCAGAGCCTGGAGCCTGTCTTCAGATTCTGTGTCTCCTTCTCTCTCTCTGATCCTCCCCTGCTCACGCGCTCGCTCTCTCTCTCTCTCTCAAAAATAAATTAAAAAACATTTAAAAAATAAAGTTTATAACAGTCAATAAGTGGAAATGACCCAAACGCCATGAATAGTGTCAGGATAAACAAATTAGACTATGTTCTACAATGGAGTCCCACTTAGCGATTAAAGGAGGTAAGCCGATAAGCTCAGCAGTGTAGGTGCATCTCACGGGCATTATGCTGAGTGTAAGACGCCAGTCACAAAAGGGTCCGTATTGTGACCATTTATATAATATTCTAGAGCAGGCAAAATAAATTTGTCTAAGGAGGGGAAAAACATGGCAGTGGTTGTCTGATTTTAGGAGGTCAGTGAATGACCAAGGAGAGACATAAGTGGAACATCCGAAGAGACCAAAATTATGATGCAGATGTGGCTGCATGGGCATATCATTGTTTTGGAATTATAAAGTGATGGGTTCCTGGGTGGCTCAGTTGGTTAAGCATCCAGCTTTGGCTCAGGTCATGATCTCACGGTTCATGGGTTCGAGCCTGTGTCGGGCTCTGTGCTGACAGCTCAGAGCCTGGAGCCTGCTTCAGATTCTGTATCTCCCTCTCTCTGACCCTCCCCTGCTCACACTGTCTCTCTCTGTCTCTCAAAAATTAATAAAAATCATTTAAAAATTTTAAAAAAGCATTGTAAAGATTTATATATCTCAAGGTATATAAATTTTACCTAAAAATGTAACAAAATCATTATTTAACTGGGAATGGGAAGTATTTGGCCATAAATATACAATAAGAATGACAAGTTGTTAGCAATTGCTGAGGCTGGATGATGGGTATGTGAGGAGCTTTTATACTTCTTTGTTTATAATAAATATTTTTTATACTTCTCATAATAAAAAAAATAGAAGTTTTTAGCCCTTGCTTTTCCAGACGATAATGATGTAAGAGGCTAGCCAAGCGCGTTGAATTATAACAGTAGTTTTTGGTCTAGTAGTTTGTGCCTGTGTTGGCAAGTCCGTCTGCTTCCGGAACACGGTGTTAGGAAGCCAGCTCGCCTCCAGATAAAACTCACATTCCTCAAATATCTACTTTATCAGTAATAAAGGTAGTAATTTGCTTTTCATCTCCCTCACTCTTCTTTTTTAAGTTTTATTTTTTAAAATGTATTTAAATTCTACTTAGCACACAGTGTGATACCGGTTTCAGGAGTAGAGCCCAGTGATCCATTACTCCCATGTGACCCCTGATGCTCATCCCAACGAGTGCCCTCCTTTGTGCCCATCGCCCATGTGCCCATCCCCCACCCAATCACTTCCCCCACTCTCCTTTTTTTTTCCTAAATGGTTCAGAAATTAGCTAGGAGAAAAGAACGCATTTTGTTGGGCCTCCTTGGTTCTGCCAGAGTCCTTTTCCTCCTGCCTCACGCATTGGCCCTGCCGCTGCCCAGGGTGCCTGACCGGGTCAATTCCGCGCCGAGGTGGGCACGGACTGCCTCCTCAGCGGTACTGCCTCACTTAGGCTTCCCTAGCAAGGAGCTTTGTTTTCCCTTTTGTTTATGGCCCCCTCGGTCAAGAAACTGGAGACCACAAAAGACGTGCCTCTGGGAGAAGCTACACAGCTTTACATCCAAAAGCGTTTTTCTCCCTGGCCCGTCATCCAGCCACTATGTGGTGGCCATCTTACCTCACAGTGACTTCTTGACTCTCCTGGGCCCTCTTAGAGGCAGACAATGATCTTTTTTTTTTTTTTTTAATGTTTATTTATTTATTTTTGAGAGAGAGAGAGAGACCACAAGCAGGGGAGAGGCAGAGAGAGAGAGGGAGACACAGGGTCTGAAGCAGGCTCCAGTCTCTGAGCTGTCAGCACACAGGCTGATGTGGGTCTGGACCCCATGAGCTGTGAGATCATGACCTGAGTCAAAGTCGAACGCTTAACCGACTGAGCCACTCAGGCGCCCCAAACAATGGTCTCCTTTTGGTTTGGTGTTTAATCCAGGTGTCCTAAGGCCTAACCATCTGTCTCTAGCTCCTCTTGATAATTTCTCCTAGTCTACACTGGGTCCTTATGCAAACAGGCCTTCAAGTGGCCCATCCTGGCATGTCAGCATTTCTTAGCTGAATATGTGGATAAGGCTTCCCCGTGATAGAGTTACAGATATGTAGGAACCAGAGAGGACTTCTCCCCGCCCGACAGACTTTGTCAGAGAGGTTGGAGGATTTGTAAGGATCCACAACCAGGAAGGAGCATTCTGAGAACTCGGATTTGGATGTCCTAACTCCCCATTCAGAATTAAAAGGCTTATCTACAAAGATGTTTGATTAAAAGGCTTATCTGTGAGGATTTGTTGTTTGAAAGGGAGGAAAGAAACTCAATGCAAACTAGTTTAAACCCCAAATGGCATTTATTGGAAGGTTCGTGAGTCGTTCACAGAATCTCAAAGAAAGATCTCTGGAATCAAGGACGCTCCGGTCACCACAGGGACTGGGTCCTTGACAGCCTGTGTCTCTCCTCCTCTTCTTTCGGAGGTAGGTCCCCAGAAGTTCAGTACTAATGACACTGTCCTTGAGATGGCAGATGTGTTTGCAAACCAGAGAGGATTCACAGTTATTCTTAGAAACTCGTCAGAATTACTTAATATTGTCGGCGCACAGTTTTTTCCGTATGAGTGTTATCTTTGAACATTGGCTCTGAAAACCATCATAAGAGACAACTTCTTGGTAATTGTACATCTTTCCTGGTCTGCCTTGCGTTGGCTTATCAGATCCCTCCTTGGGACAGCCTCCCTTCCAGCTTGGCTTGCAATGGAATTGGCCCGTAATAAACTCTATCTCGAAGGTCCTGTTGTGCAGCCCTAGAGAGGAGCAGCTGCATTCCTAGAGCGGTGTCTGTGACACCGTCCCCAGGGACAGAGGAGGTTTATGCCAGCAGCCCTGCGTCCCCAGGACCCAGGCTGGCTCACCCGAGGCGGCTGGTCCCTGGCCTAACCACCACTGACCCTCCTGGAGATGGAGCCCCCGGACTTGAGAGGACAGGAGCTGAGTTCCCAGACTGACTCTTCTGTGACAAACACGCCGCATCGTGTTCCATTCCAGCCCGGTCCGGAGCGAGCAGCACACGCAGAAACTTGGCGTCCGCCGCTAGGAGGATAATGAAATCAATCAACGACCTCTTTTCGGGCACCGTTCCTCCTGGCTTGTCCAGTAGATTAAAGTGAGAGGGGCTGGAGACACCTGGGGATGGAGTGGCGCCGGCACTTACTGACAGTGCCAGACGGTCACGTACGCCGAGCGTTTCAGGGAGGAGAGCCTGCCTTCCCCTTCTTAACTCCTTAGGGTTCTGTCATGTAGGCAGCCGGTTCTGTGTCCGGACAGCCCCCATTTCTAGCTCAAAGCTGTCTTCCTTCTTGCTGCCACACATGCACGGCTTCCTCGCCAGGACAAATCATGTCCATACGTAAATGAATCGCACAGGAAGACAGAAAAACAAAAAAAAAAGTTCTTTTCCCCGCGCGGTGCAGGTGTCAGTCAACACCTGAGCCTTCGGAGAATGTGATGGAAATTGCATATACAGAAAAGTGTGCTGTTAGTGTATTAGCTAGGGTGACCTATTCTTTTAGGCTCTTCAGAGAAATAACTATCATTTGCCGTGGCTTCAGTTGAACTTTCTCTCTGTCATTTTATGTAATTAGGGAAGGCCATCTTCTCAAGGGGGGCAAAGCAGGCAGGGATTCGGGCTGGTCTTTCTTTCTCCCCTCCCCCCCCCCCCCCCCCCGAGAACAGCCCCATTTCTGGAGCCCTCAGAACGGGAATGGTCTTTGGACAGAGGCAGGCCCTGAAGCAGGAGCGGCAACACGGAATCTGAGGGTCACTGAGCAGGGAGACGGGCACAGGTGACATGTGCAATCAGGTCTGCGGACGGAGGAGAGCTGAGGGACAGAGCTGTTTGCTGAATGTCCTGTGTGTCCATCACCTGATGCCAGCCGCCCGTTGGACATCCAGCCTCTTATTTTTTTTTTTTTAACTGGAGAACAGAGACCCTACCGACGTGAAAGCTTATGTGTTTTGACACGTCAAAGAGAAAGTAATAAAATAAAAATTTCCCTGCCGCGTGGGGTGAAGGGATTTTTAAATATGTAATTGTTTTCAGCAGGTGCCTCGTTCTAGCACTGCCCTCTTGTCTCCCGCTCCTAGAAGTGACTTCATTGGGCCAAGTCTTCCCCTCTCGCCCCGCCACAGGCTGTTTTCAAAGCCCGAGCCACCGGCTTCGCTTCATTAGCGTCTTTGTTTGTGTACCAGCATCACTGATGATATCAGTTATAGCTCTGGGAGTTTGGTTTGTTCCTACATTAACCCTCATTAGGAACAAACAGCAAACAGCTTTTCTCGGGAGCAAAGCCCATTTCTGCACGGACAGAGCCTAAGAAATGGCGTACTTTCTAGGTACTATTTATGCCCGATCCCTGGGCTTTCTCTCACACCAGCTCTGTTGTGTGCTTCTGAGCCGGCATGGTGGGCCTTTACACCAGTGGAGAGTTGTTTATAGGATACGCAAAAAGGATCCTTCTCACTAACGGGACCGAGGAAGTCCCGGTCTTATCGCGGTGTGGCTCTTCGCTGGATCACGTTGTTGTTACGTCATGGACACTCTTATCCGTGACATCCTGGGACCAAGGGAAGTCTTGGTTGTCAACATTTCAATTTACAAAGAGAAATTTTTTTAAGGCTGTATTTTAAAAAAGATCTGTGGTAGACCTGCTATCGAATCAATGATGGATGGGGACAGTGAAAATCAAGCCACTCTACTGCTGACAGTGAAGGGATGTAATTAAGCACAATTCCTAGCAGTGATTACTTTCTCCAGGGAATTTCCCGTGGTTTTTTTGAGTGCCGAGAGCCCAGCTTCTGAGGAGTTACAAGGCTGAGTCACACCCTGCTCCCCGTTCGCTTTCCCAGTCACCTGAAGGTCATCACGCAGCCAAACAATCCATCGATTCCTGAATCGTCAATCCTTTTTGCCAACTAACTCATATTTGCTTTGTGTTTGATTCCTTAGGCTAAGACCACCGATAAACCAAAAATGGTGCCAAAACAGTAGATTCCACGAAACACACAGAGACATATCTTACTTCCTATCTTTCCAGTTTATCTTTGATCATCTGTAAATGGTGGTGAAACGCATTATCTCTGGTCTGAACTGTCCTATTAATAAGTGACCCTAAGGACTGGCCATGTTTTTATAGTCTGATGTCTCCTCTACCATAATAATCACAGGAACAAGACTGTCATCTGCCAGCAATTAATTTTATTTACAAGAATAGGCAGTGGGCTGGCTTTGGCCCATGGGATACACTGTGTCAGAGTCTCCACCCATCCATAGGAGTTGTCGCCAACTCTTCCTTCTGTGTGGTCCAAGCAGGCCCCTGTATCCGGGCTGACAGCCTACAGGCCAAGGTCCTTTGGGAAAACATCCCAGGTCCAGGGGGAAGCCCAGTGCAATGCAGAACTCTCTTTGCAATTCACCAGTTGCCGGAGTAGCTCCCTTCCCCGAGGAGAAGCTGGTGCTCAGGACAAGCAATGTTTGTGTTCCCTGCCACAGTGTCACAGCCTTACCCTCCGGTGGGTGTGATGTCTGCCACAAACGTGCAGGTTTGTCCTTCCTTGCAGAGCTTGATTTTCTGAGGTTATCGGACGCATCCTAGATTTGATGTCTGCAATTCAGCCAAGCTACCAACAGGCAAAGATGGTCTAGACCAGGACTTAGCAAACTTCTGCAAAAAGAGATAGTAAATATTTTCAGCTTTGTAGGATATATACTCATTCTGCTATACTCCTTGTAGCACACCACGACAACTCCTTAAGATGGAAAATACTGGAATGGCTTTCAGGCCAAGCCTAAGCTCTGTCTCCAGCCTTGTTTTCCTACACATTCCTCTACAGCTCTCTCCCCAGGCACAGCAGGTGACTCATCATTGCCTGGACATGTGGGTTCACCTCCCCGCCCTTATGGCTTTGGTTATGCCTTTCACTCAGTCTAAACACCCAGCAGTTTTTCACTCCCCACGGCCATTTTCATATCTCGATGCCAACCTTACCAATGGCTTCTTTCTCTGATACCCCAAGTCAGAATTACCTGTCCCTTCCACTGGGTTGCCTGCTTATTAGGCCATTCACCTTGCTAGCCATTTACACGTATCTTTCTCCTGTGGTCTCACTGGCCTCCATTCAAAGACTAGGTCAATTCAATTCTGTCGTTTTTTCCCCCCATCTTTATAACAGTACCTCAGTAATTGTTGGTTTGAATGACTAATAACAGCAGTAGTAATCTTGATGGCAATGTTAGCAAGTCTTTGCTAGGTGTTACTACTCAGCAGCTTCAGGTGTGCCTGGGTGGTTCAGTCAATTGAGTGTTGGACTTTGGCTGAGATCATGATCTCACCATTTATGAGTTCAAGCCCCATGTCGGGCTCCAGGCTAATGGCTCAGAGCCAGCTTCAGATTCTGTGGCTCCCTCTCTGCCCCTCCCCCACTCATGCTCCATCTCTCTTTCTCTCTCAAAAATAAATAAACGTTAAAAAAATACTCAACAGTTTCAGTCATGTTTGAGAAATAAAGTTTTAAGGTTAAAAACATTGTAACAGTTTTTCTCTTCCCACAACTGAAATTTCGTAATCTGTTTCGGTCTGCTGATCTGTGTGATAGATTCATTTATTATGTGGTAGCATCCAGATCTGTCCAGGGTCCTGCAGAAATAAAATACTCTCAAAGTCGGGGGGGAGGGAGGATGTATATCCATTTTGTTTCCTATTCTCCAGAAGGCATTCCCTTTGTTCCTTGATCTCGAAAGATGTCTGCTCTGTGAGTGATTTTAGATCAGTCCTGGCCAGTGTGGACCTAACCTAGGACTCGGTTACATTGCACAATTGGGGATCAAACTCCGTTGAAAACAGTTCATGCAGTCACTGCTTTCCCTATCTTGGCAGCTTAAACCCAGCCTTCAGTTATGGTGGCGTTTCAGAGAAGTGACTTAAGATCAAACTCCAGGCTTCTGGGCAGGGAGAAGGAACCCGGAGAAGAAAACAGGGACAAAGCTAAATGAGCCCCGTGGGAGACCAACCCCGAGTGGACGTTCTGGCAAAACGGCAGAATAACTTTTTGCTTAAATAAGAAACTATTTAGAAGTCAGTTACGTGAGAATGATGAGCAAAAATGCTTGTCGATGCGGGTGCCTTCGTAAAGAACAGACTGGTGAAAATGATGGGGAGATAATTCAAATAGTATATCGCACAGAGAAATGTCGTGCAAAAAGCTCGCGGGCTTTCTAATTTTTTTCCACGTGGGAAGAATCTCTCTGTTTCTGCCCATAATTTGAAATATCTAGAATGTTGAATTTATTGACAGAAAGTGTACTTACCATGTAATCACAGAAATCTTAGCGGGAAAAGAGTGCTGTACACATCAGAGGTCCCCTAGAGACTCAACTGCTCGTAACTCTGCGTGAATGGGGGGAAAGTGCCATATTCCATTAAAGAATGAACAAAAAGCAGCATTTCTTCATTAGTGTCATTGCAGGAAGCTGCTGCTCTGAAGGCTGGAGGCCATCAGATGGGATATTGCGGCGATAAAACAGAATGAAAAAATGAAATGCTCCATTCTCTTGTCAATCTCGTAGGCTTGTCTCTTTCTTTGTAATACACCAGGCACTACCCTCGTAAGCTAATGCGTATTTGCAGTTTCGTTTTTGCTTGGTAATTGTGCTACGGACACTTACTCATTTGACAGAATTTGCTTTAAATGACGGAAATTGGCAGGTTGGAAGAAAAAAAAACCCAATGTTGCCAAATCACCAATTAAGGAAACTGCCAGAGGGCAAACCAGTCCTGAGACAGTACCCGTAAAGATGATCTAATGATGCTGCTCTGCAAACTGCATTCGGAGGAGATCCTTAGTGAAGGACGGAAGAGAGGTGGATTCCAGGGCTGCCAGATTTAAACCACAAAGACAGATACAACGCAGTACAGCTGTTTCTGCAAGATTTTGGACCTCGAAACAACAAATATATCCGATTGTGTAGCCGTTGATGGGAAGGCTGATTGTTTCTCAGTAAATGGGGGGAAGTCGGACTCATAATTCATTCTGTTTTAAACTCCTTATTCTGAGGGGATGTCACCTGGCTCGGCAGGACGGCTATGACAATGAAGAAACCATAATCCTGGCCCACCCTGTTGGATCTCAGTCTAGCAAGAAATGGGCACACAGGCCAAAGAAACTCCAAAGGACAAAGCAGAATATTCCTCTCTTTTTCCATGAGTCACCCATTGGCCACCTATAGGTATCAGGGTGGTCTTTCTGTCTCTGTCTCTCCCTCCCTCACTTTTCTTCCCTACAGCAAGTATCCTTGACTTTCTGCAATTTCCCCACAAGACCCAGCAGCATTCCGTCCTGGATGTCTGGAATTGCTAAGAGGCTTCTCATTTTTTCACATTCATAAGGACAGGGATTTTCTTTGGTTTTGCTTCTGTGATTCCTTCTCAAGGATAAACTTCCATGAGTTATTATATTAACCCCATCCTTGTCTCTTTCCTCTGTTTTGCTGAAGATCCCTTTCCAAGAAAGTAGGCCAGAGTTTGCCACGGATGGCACACATCAAAGTTGTGGTGTGAGCAAAGTCCTGAGAAGTTACTGAGAACCTGGGGGTAACTTCTGATGAGTTACCCAGAACCCCCGCTGTGTGTGGTCATCAGTCAAAGCTCTCATATCATTAACTCTGCTCTATTCTCGCTAGTTCCCTGCTTTGCAAGAGCTGCCCTAAATCACCTAGCTCTGGCCCTGCAATACCAAAAATATCCTTCCCTGACTTCCCTCCCTTGAGATTCCGCTAAGTCAACATGAATTTCAGGAAGTCTAATAAACTTAGCTTTGCTTGATTGAGCGTTTCTTCTGGTGGCCCTTTTGGGGATTCACAGAACAATTCAGTAATTTTTCCATAAGGACAGATGCCTTGGCTCCCTGGTAATTTCTGTAGTCACATAGTCTGTGCATAAGCACTTCCCTTTTCTTTTAATGTATGGGGGGACAGGACCCAGAATTACAGCAATAGCCATGACTGAACGGTCATGCATCTTAACCCACTAATAAAGCATTAAAAGAAAGCATTCATGTGAGCAGTGCCCAGAGACCTGGGGGCGGGGGGGTAGCACTGATATTGTCACCGACAAGTTGAGATTTGGATACAGATTGGAGTAGAGTTTTGTAATCTCACTTGAAGTCCCTGGGTTCTAGAAGCTGTTTCCTCCTAGAAAAAGAGCTTAAATCACGTCACTCCCTAGGGATCAGATACACACGGAATTGCAACCTGGGAGTGGACGGATGCACTAAGGGAGCCACAGTACAGAGAAGGGCACAAAAGTTCACTGTGTGATGACGGGACATAGTGAATGAGCATCGGGTCTATGTCAACACGTGTGCAGGTAATACGCAGCCCTTGGTGCCTGGACTTACCCATGCCTGTCGTCCTGGGGGTACACCACACTCTGGGAAGTATGTACAATGGAAAGAGCCATCTCCCCAGGCTTAGTGACACCCTGGGGTCCAGGAAACCCTGCTGTAGTTTTCCCCAAGTGAGAGAAATGGGCGAAAAATGTTTCTCTGGCCCAGCCCTTGGCACATCAGGGGGTTGAGGCACAGAAAACTGGACCAATAGGGGCTGAGCATTGTAGCCTTGCAGGACAGGGACCCACCGAGGGGGTGGGCCTGAAACGTGAACATACGTAACCCCCAGAAGGGGCTTCGGGGCTGTGATTTTACAAGGAACCGGAATTATTTTTAGGAGTTATCAGAATCAAGAATGAACAAGATTTTGGTATGAATCTTCAGGAACCCCAAGCTTGAGCCCACAGGTTGGTGATGCTTGGAGAGATCTGAGTCACATCATACAAAGTCACTGAGTTCTGGAGGAGTCTCGGTGGGAGGGAGGTGGCCGGGGCGGTGGCTGTGCGAGTGGATGCAAGAGACGACCGAATGTAATTGTTGCAAAGTGGGCCTCTTTTGCCCACTGAAGTCTTAGTCTCCATACACCGATCGCACTGAGGGAAGCAAGCAAAAGCGTAAGAATCTAGAATAATAGAAGCCAGTGGGGCCTGGAATGAGCAGAGAAGCACGCGTGTGGCGGAGATGCATAGCCTGAAATGGCCGGTTAGGAGGGAGTCATCACTGTGTCGGGTGCGTGCACACATCCACTCCCCGTGGGCTGGGCCGCAGCGGGCAGAGTGGGTCTCACCTCTGTCTCTGTGCCTGAGCGGAGAGAAGAGGTGTCGAACCCAGTCTGTCCTATCTTGCACTCACCTCTGTCGGCTTCACATCCTGATGTTAGTTACCCGTCCTAACTTTTCCAGGGCAGCGCTCATTTCAAGGACTCTGCCCCGCTGGCCTGGGAGGACCGTAGGGAGAACGAGACGGACTGGGGAGCCTCACCAGTGTTCCTGCTCCAGGGCTGTCCCTGAGCCGGCTGTGAGCCTCTGAATGAGCCCATTCTCTCCCTTATCTTTTTTGTCAACTGTGGAAAGAGGAACCAATACCTACACTCAGTCAGTGTGACACACCGCTGCTTTCACTCTGCCCTTCCATAGTTAACGGGCATGTAGCAAGGCACAGGGCTGATAGGCTGTCCTACCTTTCCCCAGCTTCTCTGAGGAAGATGTGACAACGTTCCCTCCAGGGAAGGGTGATGAGGGGGATGGGTTCAATTCCCAGGGTGGTTTCTTGAGACCAGACCAGGAGGGGTCGTAGGCTTTCCCCTTTCTGCTTGCTGCAACCCAGATGAGGCACCTCTCAAAATTAGGAGAAACAAGATGGAGGGGTACCTGGCCGGCTCAGTGGGTGGAGCGTGTGACCCTTGATCTCAGGGTCTTGAGTTCAAACCTCACGCTGAGCATACAGCTTACTTAAAAAAAAAAAAAGAAACAAGATGGTGAGGACCCAGGTCCCTGAGTAACTGCGGGGACAACCACACGCTGAGCCGGTCTGTGCACATTTACACGGGGAGTAAATAAAGCATCTTGTGTGAGCTGTTGTATTTCGGAGGTTCCGAAGGTTTAATCGTATCCAGGTTGGGTATATTTCATCAAACTGTTAGAAGCCAAAGAAAATAGAGGATGTGATATCCCCTTATAAAGTGTTTTACAAATAGATTATGACTGCCACATAATTGAATGAGGCATCAGTGGAAGCAAACAACTCTGCAAAACTAAGTCTACTGTACTGGCAAATGGAACCATCCGGTCTAATCTTACTACCTTCAGCAAATGAAGCAAGGGTGATAGATGCTATTTGAGTGTCAACCCTCTCTTCCTATTGACAGCCCCTCTTCTCTTTGGGGAGTCTTGGGAGGCAGCGGACATGAAGCCCGAGGGGCCACAGCCCCTCTGCTCGCTTCTGCACGTAGCCAGCCTAACATGAAGATGGCTGGAGTTCACGTCTGTCAGGCTGTAGAGGGGCAGAGGTGGGCCGGACTGTGCCTGGGACCTTCCCTTTACTGCCAAGAACCTTGGCTCATGCCCCAGGCGGCTGTCAGCTCTCCGCATCTGAGCTTACTCACAGACAAAAGTTCAGCAATTAAACAATATCTGTCTCCAGAATCTCCCGGTTCCCTTCATTACAGCCCTTCACGAACCCCCTCAACGTCCCTGAGCAAGTGGAAGGCAGGTGTGTCTTTCCTAACCTGACAGGCAGCAGATGTTTGGGGAAGGAATTAGCCAGCCCACAAGGGCCTCCAGGAGCAGAGCAGAACTTGGCGCAGCTGACCAGGGCTGCCTGGGCCACCTTCTTTCTAAAATGTGTGTCCCTTCTGCCCCTGCCGGGCCAAGGTCCTTGGCATTCCCACTGTTGGAGACTAGAGACTCCTTCCTTTATGTTTCCCAGGAATTGTCTTCCTTCAAGATGGAAAACGTCCCTGGGGGAGGGGCTCCCGTGTTTCTTTATTACCTAAGCTGCTGAGTCACAAGGCAGGCTTGGAGCCTCTGGGGGAGGGGCTACAAATGACAGAAGTCATTTCGCACCCCCGCCCCCCTTGCAGTAAAGCCCAGGCATGCTCTTTCCATTTGCCACACTTGGTCCCCAGAGCCGAGGGGGATGCAAGTCAAGAACATTAATTGGGTCCCCATTTCTGAAATCCCCTCTGTTTATTGCAGTTGAACCTCCCCAGAAACGGATTTTTGCTTCAGGTGCTTCCCTGCTGGTCTCATTTCCCATCTTGTCATCTCCTCATCAAGACTTCCTGTTGGTCACCTAGCAGAGCAAATGACAGAACCTTTCCCAATAGCCCCAGAAATGTGAGGCAGGGAGAGGAAGTAAGAGTGCACAGCCCTGGATGCAGAAGAAAACAGGCAGGTTTCTGATCTGGGCACTCTGGCATCGCTGCTCCAGGCAAAAGAGCTTTGACCCAGACCGACAAGCGTACACCAGACGAGGCGCGGTCTGAATGCTTTCGACGGGTTGTTGACGGGTTGTGGAAGCAGAGATCTCTTCCTTCCCCCCAACTCTCTGACGCACTTTTGTCGGCTTCTGATCTTGAAATTCTCCCCCTACCCCAGGCTCTGATTCTCCCAAAGCCCGGCCTCTCCTCCCAGCCTCTGATCACCTGACCTTTCTTTGAGGTAAATGTCATTACTGTTTTTGAGGGGAAAGGAAGATCTAAGCACTTGTTTCTGACTCCTACTTTCCCTTTATTCTATACAAAGACAGCAACCGCCTTTGCAAAGAACCACACTAATCAGACACATGCAGTGGAAGCAGGAATTATGGGCAGAAATTCTGCCTGGACTAATGACTTCGTGAGTCAGTTTCCTGCTCTGGAAAATGGAAATAAAAACCCCTTTCTCTCCAGGTTGGTGAAGCCACCGCCTTGGCGCCTCTGGCCAGTTTAATGTTCTTTAAGTTTTAGCAAGTACCTTTAGCCTGTGTGATTGATTAACTAAACCTGTCTGTATATTTATAGGTGATGCATTGTTTCCTGAAAGACTCAGAACCAAACCCCCTGGTACAACACCTCCCCCCACCCCCCCGCACACACACCCGGGCACCAGTATGCAGAGGGCTATGGCTGGCACCATTGAGTCTGCCCATAATCAAGACGTGCCACAGGCCACTATGCTCCCCTTTCGCTGATTAGCTGCCATGAAATTCCTTTAAAAAAATCTTTGGGCCAAGCAGAAGCCTCGGAATTGATTTTTGGACAAGAGTTCGCCTTATCCCGAGGTGGCTGACCTCCTGAATAAAGCTCATATTTCTTTTCAATTAAGACTCATCTCTCTCACTCTATTTTTTTAAAGTCTATTTATTTATTTTGAGAGAGAGAGAGAAAGCGAGCTTATGCGAGCCAGGAAGGGCAGAGGGAAAGGGGGAGAGAGAGAATCCAAAGCACCCTCCTTCTATGTCAGCTCGAACCCACGAACCACGAGATCATGACCTGAGGCAAGATTAAGAGTTGGTCATTTAACCAACTGAGTCACTCGGGTGTCTCAACAAGTTTATTTTTTAAAGTATAGAATTGTAGGTTAAATGGGGCTTGATCTCACGGGGTGTGAGATTATGAGCTAAAACCAAGAGTTAGACATTTAATTGACTGAGCCACCTGAGGTAACTGAAAATTCATGTCTTGAGTATTAGCTGTTCGAGCGATAGGTAGCCAAACCTGGGTTTTTTGGTAACTTTGGGAGTAATGATTAAAAGGCATAACACACTTTAAGCATGTGGTATAGGAGTACTTGGCATCATACCTCTTAGCTCATCTCCCAGTATCCTGCAGATGAAGAGTTTGGAGAGGTAGGAGCATTCTGAGAGACAACACCGTGGCGTCCGGAGGTGTATTTGCTTCCATTGCAAAACATAAAGCAACTCCACAGAAGCGATCACACACACACACACCCTGCCCCAACTCTTGGCTGTCAGGGGGTGAGATGCTCTGGTTCCTAGCGAGGTCCCATCAGTGAGAACCGAGGGACAGCTTGCTGGTAACGAAGTTGCTCCCACGCTTATTTAAAGCTATAAAATGCAACCTGGAGGAAAGAATAGAATGTGACCATTTCTTTTCTTATTTATAATGTGTTAATATTTTATTTATTTTTCTGCGTAAGTCTTTTTTTTTAACGTTTATTTTTGAGAGAGCGCGCACAAGCAGGGGAGAGCCAGAGAAAGAGAGAGACACAGAATCCAAAGCAGGCTCGGATCCACAAACTGTGAGATTATAACCTGACTCTAACCAAGGGTCGGACACTTAACTGAGCCCCCAGGTGCTCCTTTATTTATTTAATAAACAAAATAAAAAATAATAAAATTTAAAAAATTTAAAAAACACTTCTAAGTAACTCTGAACTTTCTTAAATTCAAGTGCACTTAAATTTTTGTTGGGGTCTGGTTGGGCAACTAATGATTCCCAATAGACCAATATTTTATATTGGCACTAATTTGGGCCACTTCAATATATATATATATATATGCACATATATATATATATATTATATGTGTGTGTGTGTGTGTGTGTATTTTTTTTTAAGTAGGCTACATTCCCAATACAGAGCCCAACTTAGGATTTGAACTCATGATTGTGAGATCAAGACCTGAGCTGAAATCAAGAATCAGATGCTTAACTGACCGAGCCCCCCAGACACCCTATATATTTCTTTAAATATTTTAAAGTTTATTTATTTATTTTTGAGAGAGAAAGGAAGTGCAAGTGCAAGCAGGGGAGGGGCAGAAAGAGAGGGAGACAGAGAGAATCCCAAGCAGACTCCCAACTTGGGACTCGAACTCACGAGCCATGAAATTGTGACCTGAGCTGAAATCAAGAGTCAGACACTTAGTCAACTGAGCCACCCAGGTGCCCACCCCTCTATTTCTTTGACTAAAGGAGATGTCAATGTCAACAGCAGGGGCAAAGTATGAACAGGAGTAAGTATGTGAGACAGGATGTATTTTAGTCTATAAACCATACCTTCAAAACATAAATGACAATCTTTTGAAAAAGAAAAGTTTATTAAATTGTTTAAATAAAGTTTTACTTAAGTTTTATGATCTGAAGTAGTTGTAGGTAATTCGAGGGTGTTCCCTCTCCAACATCTGTTTCTTATAAAATAGCGTTTGAATTTGATTGCCAAGGAAGAGGCTCTGTGTTTGAAGCAGGAACTCTCACTGACTCCCAGTCTCTGACTCCCAGACTCCTTGAAAATTCCTTGCCCAATTTTACACGCATACAACTGTGTGTTGTTCTTTTTCCGGGTAGATTGTCAATCAGCAGCAGATTCTCGAAAGGGTTCTTTACCCCAGAAAAATGGAAAGCCTGTGGTTTGGGGATTATGCACTGCCGTGGGATTTTTTAAAGTGTCCTGCCGCCATGTCTAGGCCAGGCCATCAGCTGCACCTGCTCCCACGGTTGCATTCTCGTTTCTGCTCTGTTACAGACACCAAGACATAGTGATCGAGAGTCTTCTCTTTGATCACCGACGGTGCAGGGATCACCAAACCTCCCCAACCCATTGAGCTAACTCCCTCCTCCTGGAAAGACTTCTCCTCCAGGTGCCATGGAAGCAGAGCAGTAGGTGCCAACCAGAAGGGCTGTATCCATCAAAGCACGGGGCACGTTTCCACCATCATTGCGTGTCTCATTTGACCCTCACTACAACTCCGCGAGGTAGTCACTTTTATTACCATTTTACCAAGGAAGCAACCAAGTCTCCATATGGTTCATCCAACAGGAAATGACTGAAGAGTATTTAATTTGGAGAGTAACAAAATGAGATTTACATTCTTAAAAGATGACTGCTATCTGTGTGGGAAATGGGTTGAAAAAGCACAGGGCACAGGACTAGAGAGGACAGCTCAGAGGCCTTTGGACTTCAGATAAGAGGCGACGTGGCTTGGACCGCAGTGATAACAGCAGACAAAGTCAAGCAGAGATGAGGGGGACTAGACTTGGTGTTGGCTAAAGTGGTGGAGAGAAGGTGTTGAAAGACGACTCTCAGGTTTCTCATGTGAACACCTGGATATCAAGTGGTGGTAACCAGCCACCAAGACGGCCCCAGGGATCTTGTCTCCTGGTGTTCACACCCTTGTGGACAACCCTTCCACAATGAATCATGGCTAGCTTGTGTGACCAATTGAAAACCAAGAGAGTGCCAGTGTCAGCCTTATGAGGCTGAGTCACAAAAGTTACTGCTGCATCCCCATTGCTCTCTTTTGGGTCACCTGCTCTGGAGGAAGCCAGCCACTGTGTTATGAGGACACTCAAGCAGCTCTCTGGAGCCCTGTGAAGAGCCCCACGTAGCGGGGAACTGAGGTTTCCTACCAATAGGCAGCACCAACTTGCAAGCCATGGGAGTGAGCCATCCTTGAAGGGGATCTTCCCTCCCCATTCGGGCCCTCAGATGACTCCAGCCCTGGTCAACATCTTGACTGCAAGCTCCTGAGAGACTTTGAGCCAGAACCAGCCAGGTAAGCTAGTGCCGAATTCCTGCCCCACAGAAATTCTGAGATAATATATTATTGGTGTTTGAAGACACTAGGTTTTTGGGCACCTGGGTGGCTCAGTCGGTTAAGTGTCCAGCTTCAGCTCAGGTCATGATCTCATGGTTCATGGGTTCGAGCCCCACGTCAGGCTCTGTGCTGACAGCTAGCTCAGAGCCTGGAGCCTGCTTCAGATTCTGTATCTCCCTCTCTCTCTGACCCTCCCCTGCTTGTGCTGTCTCTCTCTGTCTCTCAAAAATAAATAAAAAACCGAAAAAAAGCTAAAAAGATACTAGGTTTTGTGGTCATTTGTTTCAAAACAACGGATAAGTTAATTCAACATCAGTGCTCGGTTTGGGTTATTTGAAGGAGGGGTAATGAGTTTGGTTTGGGCATGTTTACTTTAAGATGCTGTCCGAGTGGAGATACTGAGTAAACAGTTTGCACATGCATGTCTGGGGCTCAGAAGAAAGCTGGACTGGAGATTTACATGTGGTAGGCCTTAGCATATGGATGGTGTTTGAAAGCAAGAAAGAGTGTGAAAAGCAGAGAGAAGAGAGCAAGAGAGGCTTCTGGGAGGAAGTGATAGCTGAGCTGAATGTTGACCCATAGTCAGGAGTCAGCCTGAAGAAGGAGCAGAGTCTGCACTGGGCTGGGGGTGGCGGAAAGTTCCAGGGCCTGTAGGAGGTGAGGGTGTAAACAAACTCTTGTGGAAAGTGGTATCCATTTGAAGTGAGACTATGTGCCTTTCTAAGTATCTTCTGAGTAAATGTTCAAGGCCATCCCTGGTCTGATGTTCAAGGGTATTGAAACATAAAATATTTTTGGTCAATGAAAGACACGTAGACTACAGAAGAGTCTGTTTCGCAGGTGGATAAGTTAGAATTAGCAACAACAAAGGAATTGGTAATATGTTCTGCCCCTCCTCCAGCCTCTTTCACAAACCAAGAGAAATAAGCAGTCTACCCAGCTGACTCCAGAACAGTTGCTACACGGAGTCTAGTATAAAAAAGCTTTGATGTTAATATATGGAATGATATATAAAAAATGGCATCGAAAATACCTGGAAAGATTTCAGATATGAGTAATATTATAAGAATCAAATAGGAAGTACAGAAGTAGTAATCAGAAAAAAAAACCATGTATAGATATTCACAGGGATTCCCTCTTTATTAGATTAACCCAAATGACAAGGGCTATGTACACACAATCCCCACGTTCAACATAAAGGGGGGATATGTTTTCTTCTCTGGCCATAGACGTGTGAGAAAAGATTACCTCAGCTACCTGACTTTTGAGATTTAACGGATGCCTTTATGGAAGAATATTAGAGGTGACTGGTCTTGGTTCAAAAATGCTAGATTTCCTGAACCTGGACTCTGTTTTCAAAAATTCAAGACGCATTTAGCAAAGCAAGGAAAAATAAATGCAGGCTGCTGGGTTGGCAGCTGGTCTGGATACAGTATTTTGCTCTGTTTACTCTGTCAGGAAGCCAGTTCCATTTGATTAAATTCCGAAATTAGAATGCATGCACTCTGGAAGATACCAAGCAAGCAGCTTCATGCTTTCACCCGTATGGAAAATGTGATTAAGGAAATGAACTCAGCGGCTGTAGCATCAGAGAGATCAATGCAAGAGCTGTATTCAACTAGGCTCAATGGGCTAGACCTTTACTTTATTAAAATGGATGGCTGTAGCAGAGACACTGTGCCCACATGACTGAGCGGCCGGCTCGCTCTGAACTCAGGCCGAGAAAGGAGCCAAGCGGGCCTGCCGTCAAATTCAGTGGCAGCCGCACAAAACGCAGACCAGACCCGCTCTCACATCACAGCGCTAAAATTTAGCCAAAAGGAGAGATAATTAAAGAATTTATATGCACAGTCTTCCCACATCAACATACTGGATTATTTTCAAAATTGCTGGCATGTCCAAATTTGGCAAGTTCTACAGAGCTTCCCCACAACAATCTTGAAAGTCCCTGTGGGACGGCAGTATCTTTTGCTTTGCCTAAAATGAAGTCGACGATGAAAATAATTTATATGTGAAATACTGTCGGAAGCCAGACATAACCAGATAATCCCGGCCAAAAAACAAAACAAAAAAAAGCAGAAACACAAAACGTGTGTATTGTGTTTATTTGCCAGTTAATTGAAAGAAAGGTAGGGTTTTATTGGAAGATACTTAAATTGGCAGCTGCCATCGCCAAGTCTTCGCTTTGGCCATGCAAGCCTTGTTAATAAGCTGAAAAAACTGAGCTGGAATTGAGGTGTTGTCAGGGCACCTGTGATACCCGAAGATGTGAAGGGAATGTGATCTAAGAAATGCGGAGCCAGAGGACTGTCTGGGTAAGGCCTTCTAGAACAGCGGTGCGTTAATATGGACGCTGTGTTCCAGGATCTAATCTTCAGGCTCCACGTGTCAAGGAATGTTGTGGAAGAGCCTAAGAGCCTTCAAATGTAATCAGATTCTCTGGGGCTCTTTTCAGGCTAACCCAACTCACAAGAGGCAGATACATAAAGCAGAATGCCAATAATCATGGGACTCGGAGCGCTTGGCGAGCTGCTGCTGGTTGACTCTCTCCCTGAAGACAAGCTAGGTACGTGTTTGCTTGGTCAGCTGAGAGCCCGAGCACGGGAGGCTGACAGATCTCCCCTTGTCAGTTTTATCTGGCTTCCTATCCGTCTCAGACTGGGGCACAGTCTTCCGTCAACAGGAGAAAATCTGCCAAATTCTGACCTATTGGACTGCTTTTTTAGAAAAATACCACGTACGTTCTCCCTTCTGGTAATGCAACCTTTGTTGGATAGGGTTTAAGACAAATGATTCAGCAGAGCTAATGTACATGTTCTTTAATCCAGACTGGGCCTTGGCCTGGCTACCACCCCTCTATCTCACCCATGACCTACTAAGAGAACAATGCAAGAATTGATTGATTGATGTTAAGTAGTTAAAAATAGCAACATAATGAAGTTGACATGAGTAAGGAATAAAGAGAAACACTATGGCCCAGTTAAAATATTTTACAGGTGATTTAAATTTGGGGGCGGGGGAGAATGTGCATGTGCAGGAGAGGGGCAGAGGAAGAGAGAGAGAATCCCAAGCAGGCTACAGGCTCAGCACAGGTGACATGGGGCCTGATCGCACGGCCCTGGGATCATGACCTGACCTTAAATAGGTGTCAGACACTCACCCGACTGAGCCACCCAAGCACCCGATGGTTTAGATTTTTTTTTTAATGTTGTTTGATAAAAAATTAACAATAATTTTGTAAATTCAAAAAAATGTAATGAGCACATATTACAAATCACGCAAAATGCTACCAGCCAAAAATAACATTTTGGCAAAATTACTTCTAGCCTTTCTATGCATATTTTGTTCATATAGGTTAGAACATAATATGTACAAGTTTATATCATTTTTGTCCAATATAACATAAATATTATTATAACACAATATAACACATGTAAATTCCCGTGTGCTTAAAACTTTTTATATATGAATGGCTACATGAAACGCCTTCTTAAATCAAGGATTGCAAGCTCAAATAGCTTCAGGGGCCTGATGGGTAATTAAAATATGTGAACTGGATGGGTGTCAGACGTAGGAGGTGATGGGAACTGAAAATGTATATCCCATCAAAAAGCATTCAAATTTAGTTTTATTTTTTATTTATTTAAAAAATTTTTTTAACATTTATGTTAAATGTTATGTTAGATGACGTCATGTTAAATGACAGCTGAGCTGTCAGCACAGAGCCTGATGCAGGGCTGGAAACCATGAACCGTGAGATCACAGCCTGAGCCGAAGTAGGACGCTCAACCACTGAGCCGCCCAGGTGCCCCACAATGTATCTTTTTAAGATGAAACTGCAACTGTTAGCCGAAGAACCCCCCACCTCCCCCACCCCCACTGGATTTGGCCTCTGGTTGCTTTTGGCCACCCTGGCATGATACGTACACTAAGTACACATAGTCACCAAGTGTCTGGGCTCTGAAGCCAGGCTGCCCGAGCAGGTGTGAATCCCCACTCTGCCACTAAATTGTTCTGTGCCCTAAATAAAATTCTCTGCAAACTAAGGCACACAGATCAAATCCAGCCCTTTGCCAGTTTTTGCACGGCCCTCCAGCTAAGAATGGTTTGTACGTTTTTCAGTGGAAGGACTGCCCTCCACCACCGTCACTGGACCGTGAATGGCTTTGGAAATTAGCTTTTGCTGCAGGCTTGACGTTTCTCGATGAATTAAATCTAAAACTATAAGGCAAAATGGATCTTACACACCAAACGTACACGGTGGTAAGATAAGGTCAACAATTAGTGTTGTTTGAGTCACAGGTGATCTCAAGTGATTTCATATACTTCCTGGGCTCTTAAAAAGTTCAGAAGCAAGATCTCCTTACCCACACACACTTGGAGTAGATATATTTTCTGAGGTCGAACTACAGTTCCAGCAATGTCTTTTGGACCTGGATGCGAGTGCAAAAAATTTCCATGTTTCAAAATCCATTCAATTGTGCAACTGAAGAGAGTTTCCACCTTCAAACGGAAGCAATTAATCTGCAACATAATGACACACTAAAAGGCAAATAGCAAGAGAAGAATTTAACAGAATTGCCTAAATGCCTTCCAAGCAATGAAGATGCTCAATTAAAGCCACCGACTCACAGGTTGATATCAGAATTTGGCAGTATCTATGAAAAGAAATTTTCAAAGACATTTTCAAAGACAAAATATATAAAGTCTCACTAAAAATCAGCATGAACAGAGGAGCATTTGCTACTGATTTTGATGATAGAGAGCAGTGCCTTTGAACTTCAGCAGAGCAAAATGCAACCCACCCCAACCCGCCCCCGGAAAAAGAATTCATCTTCTCCTTAGTAGTATAGCATCACCAAGAAAAAAAACAAACCCAAACAAACAAAAAACAGTATCAGCTATTATATTTTGAAATTCATCAATGCAAATTCTGTGGAAATTTGTTTTCTATCATTATATAAGTACCCACAAAATGCCCTCAATTTCGTCCCTTGGTCTGCAGTCTAACATAGTTACCACCTGGGTCTTTACACAAAATGTTTGCCACTTCCTGTCGTAGAGTGATTGTAAGGATTAAATAAAATAATCCTGATAAATGTGGTTAGTACTGTTATGCAGAGAGACACAGAGACCAACAGAGACCACCGAAGCCGAATTAGGGGAGACTTTATTATGTGCCGGGATGGCACGGAGTTAATACAGAACTCTAAATGTGCTGCCCCAAGTCCAAGGCCTCAGGGCTTTTTATAATCAGCCAGCAGGCAATCGGGCAGGACGGAAGCAAAATTGAGCGGTTATTGTAAAAAGCTACGAAGTGATCAACAGAGCGACCCCTATCCTGGGATGTAGGACAACATTTGCTATTTTGAAGGCACAGTTTAGGGTCGTAGGGGAGCGTCAAGGGAGTAGCCATTATTTCAAGGACAAAGTATGCAAACTGTGTCATAAACAACCATTGGCAGGAGACATTAACCCTTGTCCTTTGTTTTTTTCCTTGCACCTCGTCACGTAGCCCTCCGAGTGCAGGCCCAGAAGGTAGGCTCTAGGTCAAGATGGAAGGACCGAGGTTACATTCATGTGCAGCAGGGCCAGCCTGGCCGACAGTGAGCACCCATTTCTTCTTTACTCATCATCTGTTTTGTACATATAAATTGTTTCCATGTTTTTAAAATGATCAAAAAGGATATTTTATTTATTTATCTTTAAATTTGTTTCTAAACATTTATTTCTTTTTGGGAGACAGAGGCAGATCATGAGTAGGGGAGGGGCAGAGAGAGGGACACACAGAATCAGAAGCAGGTTCCAGGCTCTGAGCTGTCAGCACAGAGCTCGACGCTGGGCTCAAACCCACAGACTGTGAGATCATGACCTGAGCCGAAGTCGGACACTGAACCGACTGAGCCACACAGGCGCCCCAAAAGGGACATTTTAAAGTGCATAAAATATTTATGTGCATAAATATTTGCCTACCTCTTGGATTAGGATTTATCTTTAGGTTATATTCCTAGAGGCAGACTGATTCCATATTGAAGCTTATTTTGTCTTACCATACTGCTTTTACCTGCCCAGATACCTGGATAATTTTAGACTGAAGGGACTATGAGTTCTGCCCTTGGCTTCCTGGAAGACTCTAGTTCTGGATCTTGATTCCAAGGAAAGATGGTTGATGTGAGGTTCATCCATTCATTCATATTTTACAGGCATTCACTAAACATCTAGTCTTTGGACAGTAGGTCTGAGTGGTTATAAAACTAAATTTAAACATGTTTGTTTGCTCTCAGGGAGCTTCAGGGTAGTAGAGGTTGTAAGCCCTAGGTGATGGCTGTATCTCTGGAGGTAGGTGTGAAGTTTCTCTCCAAATACATGAATGGAGGCTGAAGGAGGGGCTCCAAGGAATGGTAACACCAAAGTGCTATTAGACGGAGCTAAGTCGTTGCTAGGTAGACGGAACATCAGCTCTTCACCACACTTTTCCAGCTCTCTGCATCAATACAGTCCATTTTTCGCCTAACCTGGTTTAAATGGGTGTGTCCTTAGTAACGTGAAGAAACTTGACCAATCTGGATGGATAAATGGTCAACTGGCAGAAATGAGAAGTACAAACATTTTAGTGAAGCGGGACCGAATAGACACAGATGCAGAGGCAGAAGAGAGCAACAGACACCAGGGCACATAATGAATAAGAAAGAAGGCCGGTAGTGTGGCACGGTCAGATTATGGGAGGTCTTAAAGGTCTGTGTAGGGAGTGTGCAATTTTTTTTAGGAGTTGGCGTTCCTTCAGTTACTCTCAGGTCTTGGCGAAGCTGAAGGCAGTATTTTTCTCCTCCAATTTAGAAGTATTATTTTTAAGAAAGGCTGTTTTCATGAGGGGATGTTCCTAATGCTTTTCCTTAGTAACAATGCCGGTCTTAATACACACTTAATCTACGCAATCTGCAGCCACGTGCCTGCCTCCCTCCCCCCACCTCACCTACCAAAGACAATGACGGGTACCAGTCATCATACAGAATAAAGACGGGGTTGAACCTTATCAAACCATGAGTGAGGAAACCAACCAGTTTGCCGAATAACAGTCTGGAAACTTACTAAATTCTGCCACATTGCATAAAAATCCATATCTAATACCCGAAGTGGGGGCCAGTGAAACTTCTTGATTGAGGCAGCAGATAGAACGATGTTTCCATAGAATTGAGGCTCCTCAGGAGGTTAGGTAGTGTGCGAAAATTTTAAACTTTATGGACAAATACATTTGTGAAACACTGGTTAAAATGAAGTTAAACAGCTTTCTTTTTGTAAAGGAATTGTCCGGATAGTTAACATGTTATCATACATCACGACTCCCTGACAAGGTGATAAAACACGCATCACTCATAAATTTATTGCTTTCTTGTCCTTTTTTCTTTTTTTTCTTAATTTGCATCCACGTGAATTAGTATCTAGTGCAATAATGATTTGAGGAGTAGATTCCAGTGATTCATCCCCTACATATAACACCCAGCGCTCATTCCAACAAGCGTCTTCCTTAATGCCCCTCACCCATCTAGCCCATCCCCCACCCACAACCCCTCCAGCAACCCTGTTTGTTCTCTGTATTTAAGAGTATCTTATGTTGTGTCCCACTCCTTGTTTTTTATATTATTTTTGCTTCCCTTACCTCATGTTCACTGGTTTTTATATCTTATTTTTTTATGTCTTTTTTTTTATTTTTGAGAGACAGAGAGAGACAGCATGAGCAGGGGAGGGTCAGAGAGAGAGAGGGGGACACAGAATCCGAAGCAGGCTCCAGGCTCTGAGCTGTCAGCACAGAGCCCGACGCGGGGCTCGAACCCATGAACAAACCATGAGATCATGACCTGAGCTGAAGCTGGACACTTAATCGACTGAGCCACCCAGGCGCCCCTGGTTTTATATCTTAAATTCCACATATGAGTGAAGTCATATGACATTTATTTTTCTCTGACTAAATTTGCTTTGCGTAATATCCTCTAGTTCCACCCACGTAGTGGCAAATGGCAAGATTTCATTCTTTTTGATTGCGGAGTAATACTCCTTTGTATATATATATATATATATACCACATCTTTATCCATTCATCCATCGATGGACATTTGGGCTCTTTCCATACTTTGGCCATTGTCAATAGCGCTGCTATAAACATTGGTTGCATGTGCTCCTTTGAAACACTCTCTTGTTCCCTTGGACAAATGCCTAGCAGTGCAATTGCTGGGCCATAGGGGACCTCTTGTCTTCTTACAAAGAAGTATCTTATGTTTCTAGTGGAGGTTTTGTGGAAGATTCTATGGGAAACACTGAAGTAATAACTGTGTGATCAGAGAGACGCTTCAGGCTCATCAGTCCGGAGGCTATATCATTTAGGATGAAGTAGAAAGACAGAGGCAGAGAAAACAGGTTACATATCCAGGTAAATAAAACCCACGTGATGAAAGTGATCATGGAAACATACATTGTGAAGACGTGATGAGCAGGCCTTTGTATTTGAACGGTCATAGGAAATAAAGACAAGAAATAGGCAGTATGAAGTCGTGGGTACTCAGACATACATTTGGTTGATAGGAAAATGAGAGCGCTTCTTGCGGAAATTGGTAGACAAAGGTGCACCTTAGCGGCACCTTGATAGATTCACGGCAGGAATGGAAGACGATTAATTTTGCTGCCGAGACAGTGGAGCCACTGACCGTCACAAGTTCACTTTCCCATCCTTCCTGTATGACTTTCCTCCCTCCTTCCCTTTTCTTTCCCAGTTACCCCTCTTATCATGAAATCTGGAGACTGAGGGAAAACAGTCTCCTTGGCCTCCATTTTCTATTTCCCTAGTGGGTATTTAAGAGTTTTAGTGCTGATGAGTAGAGGAAGTAAATAAACTAATAGGACTCCATTTCCAACACATGCTGGTCAGTTACCTAGTAAGATACAATAAATATGGGACAATAAAAAACAGTTTATAGTGGCTTTAAAATTTCTTTTTAATATTTATTTTTGAGAGAGAGAGAGAGAGACAGAGCATTAGCAGGGGAGGGGTAGAGAGAGAGACGGAGACACAGATCAGAAGCAGGCTCCAGGCTCTGAGCTGTCAGCACAGAACCGAAACAAGGCTTGAACCCATGAACTGTGAGATCATGACCAGAGCTGAAGTTGGATGCTTGACTGAGCCACCCAGCACCCCTACAATGGCTTTTTAAAAACGTACATAAGTATTGATTTTGTGGCCTGTTTTTTGTATTACTCTTTTTTTTTGATGTTTATTTCTGAGAGAGAGAGAGAGAGAGAGAGCACAAGCAAAAGGGCGTAGAGAGGGAGACAGAGGCTCCGAGGTAGGCTGCGAACTGACAGCAGAGAGCCTGACACGGAGCTCGAACTCGCAAACCTCAAGATCGTGACCTGAGCCAAGTCAGACGCTCAACCAACTGAACCACCCAGGAACCCCCTCCCCACCTTTTTTTTTTCTTTTTACTCTTAGAAAATTCATCTGTTGGGGTGCCCAGGGGGTTCAGCTGGTTAAGTGTCTGACTTTTGACTTCGGCTCAGGTAATGATCTCACTATTATGGTTTGTGAGTTTGAGCCGTAGGGCTCTGTGCTGACAGCATGGAGCCTGCTTGGGATTCTCTCTCTCTTCCTCCTCCCTGCTCATGCACATAGTCTTTCTTAAAAATCAATAAATAAACATGAAAAAAAATTAAAAAGAAAAAATGCATCTCGTTTAGAATGACAACATGCTATATTTAACCACCGTTATCAAATAAAAATTCATTTTATACGCGGACATTTTTAATGACACGACTGCTCATGGCAAGACTCTGCAACTGCTCTCGGATAATCTCACTGACGTAGGTTCATGTTGGCTCTTGCTTCCGTAATACGGTCTTTGTGACTCAAGGAGCACTGTGACTTGGACAGTAGTGCGTGTTAAGAATAAGGAGAATTTAGATGTTCATTGGCTCAGACTTAAAATGATGGAACATTTATGTGAACAAGGTTCTCCTCTTGTCGGACAAACCACACTATTTTCTTTTTCCCCTCTGACACGTATACACCATTATTCTATCAGCGCCCTGCCCCCGATGACCCCACAGCTGAACAATCAGGTATGAAGTCTCTCCCTCTGGGGGTCCCTTTTCTCATGTGCACTTTCACGCCAGACTTGTGTTTCTTCCTTCACAAATATCAGCCTTTCCTGAAACTGAGAAATATGCTTTAACGGCATATTTAGCACTGTACCACCTCATACGGTTAGACGGTCCGCTTGGTCTGCCTGGAACAGTCTCAATGCCAATTACCTCGGCATAATTGATAGCACCCCGTCCTACACTCAAGGATTCTGGTTTGCACAGTAAACGTAGTCATTCTGTGTATTATACCTCATTTTCCCCTTATCCTAGTCCCATTTCCAATTAAAAAAATTTTAATGTTATTTTTGAGAGAGCCAGAGCATGAGCAGGGGAGGGGCAAAGAGAGAGGGAGACACAGAATCTGAAGCAGGCTCCAGACTCAGAGCTGTCAGCACGGAGCCCGATGTGGGGCTCCAACCCATGAACCCTGAGATCATGACCTGAGCTGAGACCAAGAGTTGGTCGTTTAAACAACTGAGACACCTGCGTGCCCCAACATGTTTATTTTTTAAAGTACAGTATTATAGGTTAAATGGGGATGATCCTAGGAAGACATTTAATCCTATTTCATACTTGATAGAATTCAGTCTCTATCTGAACTTTTTGGCTGAACTTGTCTTACCTTGTGAGATATTATTTTTCACTATTAGGTATCTCTAAGTTTTATGAAAACCCTCTTACCCTCAGTCTTAATTTTATTACTCTTCCTCAGTCTAAAACTCCTAAAATACAGATTTGGGATTCCTTCCTCAACCATAGATTTTTGTAATGCCCAGTCTTAGGCATCTGTCATATATTATGAATTAACTTTTTAGATATTTAGGAAAGTATTAGATATAAACTATCCTTGGGAGAATTAAGAAGTAGTTCTTTGGTATTGCGTGGTTCAAATGAGGAACCTGGGTCAAACAACTACAGCTGTATGATCTTGGAGAGTTAAAACTTCATCTCTTTGTGCCTTGGTTTCTCAGCAATAAAATGAGTCTAATGTCTTTCTGGGCCATCATGAGACATAAAGGACATACATAAAGCTCTGGAAAAATAGAGACGTTATTGATCTTGTCCACTGCTTTAACTGCCTCGTACAGTAGCATCGGGCACAGAATAAGTTTTCAATAAATACCTGAATAAACAAGGACTAAAAGCCCCTAGCACAATGCCTTACACATAGCACTCCGTTTTTCCTATGACCTGGTTTCCAGACCTCTCACTGTATTACTCACGCTCTGATTTATCAACATTCTTCTTCAGATGTGGTTGTAACAACTCAGTACTGTATGGTGTGTGGTAATTTTGCTTTATCTGGTCACAATTATAGAGGAGTCCGCTGGGGAAAAGCTAGTCTACCTGCTTACATAGAGGTGGCCCTTAAAAAAGTCTGGTGTGGTGATGACCTATCAGTTTGCCTCTCTCTCTAGGGCACACTCCGTGATCCCTTTGATGGCCTGGCTGTAAAGTTTGTCCACAGTGCTCACCACTGGGAAGAGCTTCAAATTGTTGACCGGTTGAAAAAGGAAAGACAAGAAAGTTTGAGGAAGATGCAGTGTTATGCCCAGATCACAATATCGTCCCCCCAAATCAGAGACCACCAGGGAGACCGAGACACGCACGCAAAAGCAAAGAGCATTTATTGTTACGGGCCTAAGCTCGGGCTCACAGACTTCACCAGTGCAGTGGATCTGTGCTCAGAGCCCGGAACAAGGGCTGAGCAGGGTTTTTATGGGGATGGGAAGGGGGAGTTACAGGAAATTGTGACACAGGTACAGTGATCCAATCATTATCATATAACAGTATTGGCAACAACTTTAACCATACATTTTGTTTAGAGCGTTCGTTACTTTTGGCGGGACCCAATCACAATATTTCGAGTATCTTTGAAATTGACCAATTACAGAGTGGACCCAGGACCCCCACGTGGGGTGAGTAACTGGTTAATCTAGTATTAAACAACAGGTAACTATCTATGGTTTCCATCTACAGGCCTGTCCTTAGGAATGCTAAGGGTGTTAGCCGGCC
This sequence comes from Helogale parvula, assembly GCA_004023845.1. Taxonomy (NCBI): domain Eukaryota; kingdom Metazoa; phylum Chordata; class Mammalia; order Carnivora; family Herpestidae; genus Helogale; species Helogale parvula. The sequence goes on along the minus strand of PJEM01003535.1, from coordinate 39,056 downwards.
AATTCTGATTGGGTGTTACTACGGGGGTCGCCTGCTGAGCAATCTGTGCCCTTTTATTGTCTAATGATGGCGGGAAACTGGAACCTAGGCCTTCAAGGACAGAGGGGAAACTTAAAGCCTGTCATGGAGTCAGTTTGGTTCAGACCTGCGTCCTATCAGCGGAAGTGAACAGAAGAGCGGCTTCTAGCAAGGAAACTGTGAGACTAACGGTTTCCACCATCCTGTTTCGGGACAACAGACTCAGATTAAGGAAAGGATGCTAATCAAATCGCAAATATAAATGTGAAAACACTTTGGAGCCCTTGACAAAAAGAAATGTAAATTGGGTTAATAATTTGAACAGCAGCAAGGATTAGGTTTGCTTTTGTTCTTAGTGTGATTGAGATTGGTTTGTCATCTCCCTGAAGGAAACGTGGAGAGGGATGTGAAAGGATTGAGGAGGAGGTGATAGGCTAAGCTTGGGACTCATGCAAGGATAATCCCGAGTAGTAAATAAACATTTCCTTTTCACAACAAAAGTAAAGGTAATGGGAATACTCTGGGGTACAGAGGCAGGCAGTTAAAGAAGCTCCAATTACAAATCTCAAAGTAGGACAACCGGTCAGGGAGAGAAGATGATGGAAGGCAGAGCAGTTTGGATCCATTGTTGGGACGGAAGGCGGGAGGGGAAACCAATGGGTGCCGACCTCTGGGAATGGCGGCTCGCATGCGTGCCTAAAAAAAAAATTCTCCTCTTCCCCCCCCGCCTTCCTGATCTCATCCCGGTTGCTTTAAAACCATCGGAATTAAGCAAGTAAAAATTTCCTCCGTACTAAACCGTGTTAACAGGACTCCTACGTGTTTTTACACTAAAACAAAAACACATCTCTAAAAGTAAGACCGCCATGGCCCCACGGGAGGACGTGAGAGAGGCCTTGTTTACAAGCGGATCGAGGGGCGATGGCAGGTGTTCATGTTAAGGCGAAAGGCGGGCGGCGAGAACGCGTCCGCCTGCAAGCAGACGCGGCCGCAGTGCGTTCCTTGGGGGACTCGGTTTGACGGCGGGGGTCGAAGGGGAGAATCTGGCCGGGCCGCCCATCAGCTTCCCTTCCCTGCACGAAGCGGGTCGGGCTCCCGCCGCCCCCGGCCGCCCGGCGGCTGTCGGCCCGAACGCCCTGCCGGAGGGACGGGTCCCGGGAGCGTCGCCTCCAGCCTTGGCAACCGGGACGCAGTCTCCGGGGACCATCGCCCGGGCCAAGGCGGACGGGCTGCGGGGCCGCGGGGGGCGCGGGAGGCCGCCCTGCTCCTCTGGCCGCCGGCGGACAGGGCCGCTCCCGAACACCGCCCGCAGTGTCGGTCGCGTCCCTCGGTCCAGGCAGGCCCTCGGCGGCTCCGACCGGTCAGCAGGCCCCGCCCGCATGCGCAGCCACGCCCGCGCCGCGGCCGAGCCGGGGCCCGCCCTCCGCCGCCGCGCTCTCCTCGCGAGCATGCGCGGCCCGCCCGCCCACTTCGCCGCCCGCCGCGAGCGAGCGGAGTGACGTAGTCGTCCGTGACGTCCGCGCGGCGAGGACGTGGGTTCCGCGAGTGCGCAGTGAGTGCGGCGGCGACGACCCTCGGCCTCTGCGGGAGGGGGCGACGTAGCGATGGGGGCGGCGGCGGCGGAAGCGGATCGCACGCTCTTTGTGGGCAACCTTGAGACGAAGGTGACCGAGGAGCTCCTGTTCGAGCTTTTCCACCAGGTGAGCGGCCGAGCGCGGCCCTGCCGTTCGTTTCCCGGCCGCCGTGCGGCCCGGCCCGGCGCCGTGCGCGCCTTCCTCTCGGAAGCTGGCGGTGGGTCCCGGACGGCTGGGCCGCTCGGGGCGGGTGGGCGCTCTCGGGGGACGAGGGGGGTCGCCCTATGGGAGGACCCCGGTCAGTTCACGCCGAGATGACAGCCCCGGGCGGTGAAGGGTCCTCGGGGGTCCGGGGGGTCCCGAGGAGCCGAGTACGGATGGGGCTTCGAGGAGCAGCGCTTTTTCCTAGTCCTTCCTTCCCCGTAGGCACTGGTAGAGTTTATTTCAATTGTTTGTGGTGATTATCTGTTTTCCACGTAAGTTTTTTGTTTAATTGCAGCACTAAAATATTTAAGAGAGACTCCTCAATACTCTGTAGAGAAGCAGACTTGTGTTTCTGTGTTAAAATCCGCCTTAAAATGCGTTAAAGTCAAGAGCATCGTGTTCTCTCCAATTCTGTTCCCTAACAACTGGTAACGTTTGGTTAATCGGTAAAAAAAAAAAAAAAAGTGAGTTTTTAGTCTGAGAAAACCACTTTATGTAGCTCTCGATAAACCGTTACCGCGGAGTGAGAAAGTGATGGCTGTTGGTCGCCGTGTTAAAAAGTCACAAAGGACTCTGAAATGTAAACTGCCTGTGGTTCCCTTTGGGTTTCACTCCCCAAATGAATCACTCAGGTGTTGGGTCCCAGCTTCAGGATCTCTCACCGAGGTGGAAAGGTTGTGTGTCCATTTCTTTAGACTTCCTGATGACTTTTTTTTGTTGTTGTTTTTAAACTTTGTAAAATTCGAGTCTTTCTCTTTTGGTCTGTAGGCCGGGCCAGTAATAAAAGTGAAAATCCCAAAAGATAAGGATGGTAAACCAAAGCAGTTCGCATTTGTGAATTTCAAACATGAAGTGTCTGTTCCTTATGCGATGAATCTACTTAACGGAATCAAACTTTTTGGGAGGCCCATCAAAATTCAGTTTAGATCAGGTAACTATTCAGTGTTATTGTTTGGGGAGAGGGGTTTTTTGTTCCTTGTTCTTTGTTTTTAATTTTATTCCATTTTAAAGAACCTCTATTTGGATGAAAATACGTTAAGCTTTGTGGATAGTAAACTCTATCCCTGAAAATTGGTAACATTGACGACAAGGATTTTGAAAACTATGTTAACACTGAGTTTGGGTTAGGTGAGGAGAAGGTAAATTTGTTGTTAGAATGATGTGGGTCCTTGTTCTGAAAGGAGGATTATTTTCTGAAACTGCTTTTCCTGGCTGCCTTGTAATTTACGTGTACAAATTTAGATTCTGGGTCCTGACGATGAAACTTGTGTATCCAGTCCCAAAAATTCAGCGTGGGGATCCGAATATTATGGCCAGATTGGGTGTTTATACATTGGGTGGTCTTGTTCGGAACCCTTTGTTTTGGATATGTGTGGTGTTAAACACTTAGAATTTTCTGGAATTGTAAAGCGGTCTACTGCAATTTGAGGTTTTCTCTCTAGTCTCTGTCTACATGATTTTGGATAGGGGAGACATAATTTCAACCTACGTTTTCTATCAATGATTTCTCTAATTTTTTCACGTTAGGAAGTAGCCACGCCTCCCAGGATGCCAGTTTGTCATGTCCCCAACATCATATGGGAAACTCAAGCCCGACCTCCACATCCCCTAGCAGGTAATGTTTTCACCTGTTGTTAAAATCCCTTACCAGAAATTTTCTTAGGTAGTGATCCCAAAACGCACAACGAGCGATTTGTTTCCTCCCTACGCTCCTGCTTCTTTATTCTTCGGCCATATTATTTGTCCTTTGGCTTGTAACGAGGTATCTTATTTCAAGGGGATTATAGACAGACACAGATAATACCCCGAAAACAGATGCGTGTGTTAACTGTAATTACGTTCATTTGGAAAGACATACACCCACCTATTTTTGTACATACCTGAAACAAACTTTCCCAGAATATTACTTGCCTCACTATTTTCAGGATACTCTATTTTCTAATCTACTTCCTTTAAAAATTTAAATTAGTTTTGACCACTAATTGGTTGTTAACTTGCAGTTTAGAAGCACCCAGCTGTAAACGGACTAGTGGACTCAGAGTTTGTAGAATTGGATTCTGGGTCTGCCTCTACTGATTGCAGAATCTTGAGGTGGGCTGTTTCTCTGGTCCTGTCCGTCCATGTGTAGGGAAAAGCCGAATGGACTGATCTCTAGACTCTCTTCTAGTTACTGAGGGTTAGAAAAGTTCCCATGTTTACATTAAGGAAGTTTATTTGCTTTGGGGAAACTGATCTTTCACCAGGGACGCTTGTTTCCTGGTTCATCCACAGAGCTATCAGATCCATCACAATGGGCTTGGTTCAGGGAAGAGTTAACAAGGTGTGTCTGGCCCTTCAGGTCCTTTGCAGGTGGCCCTGTTCCCCACGAAGTCTGCCGAGGTGGGGTGTTGTCAGCTCTCCCTTACATGTGAGGAAAGTGAGGGCTGGAGTTAACTTGCTCAGGGCAGTAGTGGGCTGGGCTTGGAGCCCAGGCACCGGGAGGAGCCCCTGGGACAGGCTGCCTGGTGGCGCGTACAAGTCTCCCCGAGGACACGTGTGTATTTGATGAGTTCTCTAGAGGAAGAGTAGAACAGGCTTGAAGAAAAGAGCCAGCAAGGAGGGCTGATCTAAATGAAGGAGGCGCTGAACAGGCCGGCGCACCGAGATCCCAGGGAATGAGCGGTGGAGGGCAGTAGACCGTGGGGATGAAGGGGAAGAGGCGGGGTGATCTGGGGTCTTGCTTCTCGGCCGTAGTTAGTTAGGACCTGGGAGCTCTGTCCTAGAAACAGTGGGAAGATACAGGCGTGTTTTCAGTAGGAAAATAACGAGCGGGTTCGTATTTTAGTGATTTGTTTGGTTGCTGGGGGAGGACGGCTTGGAGGGGACAGGGCTGAAAACAGACCAGCGAGGGCACTGTTGGTATTGGCACGAGTTGCAGGATAGCAGGGAAGCTCCTGGGACGACGCTGGCGGGCTGGGTTCGGTGGTGCCGAGAGCTGAGCGAAGGGGCTCCCACACGGCAGGTGAGTGGAAGGCAGTTTCGAGGAGAAGGGATGTGAGGGGCGCCGGCTTCCCGTCCTTTCTTGTCAGCTGAAACTGTGTTTAAATACAGTTAAATAAAGCACATTCGGAGCTTGGAGCATCTCAAACCTCTTTTGTAAAATTCTTCAAAGGTACTTCAGGTTGGAGGAAAAATGGGTTTTTAGCTCTCTGAGCATTCTCTTTGGGAAAAAATATACAAGTAAATAAGTTGTTTTTAATTTAAGGCAACAGTGTGCATCTTGTTTATACTCCTCTTCTAAGGAAAATTATACTTCTTGTTCCTTTGGCATATAGATATGTAACTGATTTAAGAAAATCCAAAATGGGGAGCCCCTGGGTAGCTCAGTCAGTTGAGAGTTTTGACTCTTGGCTCAGGTTCTAATCCCAAGGTCGTGGGATCGAGCCCTGCATCAGGCTTCACACGAAGTGTAGAGGCTGCTCGGGGTTCGCTCTCTCCCTCTGCCCCTCCCTGCGCACACACGTGCCTGTGCTCCGTGTCTCTCTCTCTCTCTCTCTCTCTCTCTCTCAAAAAAAAAAAAAAAAAAGAAAACTCAAAGTGAAAAGATCCGAACTATGAGACAAATCAATTCGTGATTTGATTCTAAGTACTTTAAAATAAATTTAAAATACTTGCTAAGTGAGTTTTCTGTAGACAAGCTACCTTTTTAGGAGGTGGGGCATAAGATACAAGTCCTTGAAATTAATATCCGATTTATGTTACAGAACTCTCTATTCCTTGTTCTCCCAGTTTTTCCCTGTCTCGGTAAATGTGTATGTAATTACTCAAGCCCAAAATCTGGATTTTTATCCTTAATTTTTCTTTTTCCCTCATCTTTCACATCTAATCAACCAAATCCTTTTCATTTTAGTTTTCAGCCTAAGCCTTTGTGCTCGTCCCGGGATTGACCGGGTTTCTTTTTTCTAAAGGGTCAGGTAGTTCCTGTGTCAGGCCTTGCAGGCCGGCAACAGTCCATAGAAAATACAGACACAAGAGCCTGTTACAAACACTGGGGTGGCCCCGGGCTGCATAGCTGGCTCCCCCCTGTGCTCGGTCTTCCTGCGGTGGAATGTTTTGCCTCCAGGTGATCCTGTCAGTTTTCGCTTCAGATGTCTCCTTTTTAGAAGGGCCATCCCTGACCAGAGCTAAATCAGAACTCCTATCTCTCACCCTGCTTGGTTTTTAGCTGACTCTTCATAATATCACATGTAACAAGGTGAAACCGTTTCACTGTCCGAATCCTTTGCCTTATCTAGGAGAGCAGATGCCTTGTCTGGTTCATTCCTACCTTTGGGACCTGTGTCTTGCTCATGATTCGTGTGTAGTGAATATTTGTTAAGTGAATGGTTATATGTTGTGTTTCTTTCCCAGGTATGACAGGACTGTGGATAACATGAATCCGTCAGCACAGATAATTCAGAGGTCTTTCTCGACTCCAGAAAATTTTCAGAGACAAGCAGTGGTAGGTTGATTTATCGGCTTGAGTTGCTAAAAACAAACAAACAAACAAACAAAAACCACCAAAACACTTAGATTGAAAAGTTCAAATAATTCTTAAGTAATGTCCTAAGTTTTAGTTAGACTGGCGTGACCCTTGTGGATTGAGCATTCGTATTCGTGCTCACAGGCTGCGGCGCGCCCTGGAAAGACGGAGGGTCGGTCGGAGAGCTGCGTTCACGTTTGGATTTTTCTTCAGCCGTTGTTGGGGGCGTTGTGTTTCAAAGACCGGAAATTCATTCTCTGATGTTCTTGCCACCGATGCTGAGGGGCTTATCCTCATGCTCTCTTAGATGCTTAATAACAGTCATTGAGTATGCGGAGTCTTCTAGACCCGCTTTCTCTTGCTTTCCATTTTTTCTGTAACATGAGGTTGTGAGACTAGGCTTAGAATCCTTGGGATGTTTTCCTGTTCCATCTTTGTGTCCAGGCCTTCATTTTTTTCATTTTGTCGTCAAGTCCTTCATTTTTTCTTTTTTTTGAATTCATTTCTTCTTTTTTTTCCTTTGCCCAAATCACAGTCATGGCTTATGACCCCTTGACCTTTTGCTTGTCTGCAAAATAAAAACACAAGAACAAAGTGAGGTAAAATGGAGACCAGTATAAAGGGATGTCCGCTTTCGTGTACATCTCACATGTTTTCCTCATTGTGCTGTAGACGCTGGCTTGTCAACCATCTGCAGGCAGAGTTTGGGGACCACTGGTCTAGTCAGTTCATACTTGTCTCCATTTCCGCCTCACTGGTCCATCTTACACACTTGTTTCAAAACTATTGTAACCCTGTTTTGCTTATCTTCCTGGTAATTTAACTTCCCATTGTCTGCAAGATAAAATCAGAATTCTCTATTAGGTACGCCCATCATCTGATGCCAATTAAGCTTTTTAGCCTAATTGTCCATTAATCACCGCTTACGATTCTGCGGCCTCTCTCAGTCAGAATTACTCACTGTTCTATGAACACATCCTGTTTCCTTGTTATCTTTGTGCAGTTGCCTTTCCTTGACATTCTTCCCCTGAAAATCGTCCTTCATCCTGTTACTAAACACTCAGACCCGGGGCCGCCTTCATGCGGCTGATCCTGGTGGTGCTGCGCTCCAGGCTCCGTGAGCTGCTCAGCCAGCTCACTTGTTTGTCTTCCCTTCTCCGTCTTGTTCTTGAGAGCAAGGAGTGGGAGGGGTGGTCGCAGTCGGGCGGGGGGCGCCTGCGTGGCTCAGTCGGTGAAGCTTCCAGCTTCAGCTCAGGTCATGATCTCGCATTTTGTGAGTATAAGCCCTTCGTCGGGCTTTCCGCTGTCAGCACAGAGCCTGCCTCATCTCTGTTTTCCTCTTTCAAAAATAAACATTAAAAAAAAAGCAGTAGTTACCTACAGGTATCTTGTAGGTATACTGTGGGATGCGCCAAGCCAGTGTATTTTTCTACTGGGACTTGTTTAACCTAAGATCAACCTGGGCAAGAGTAAATTTTCTTTTCCATCGTTATCTGGTTCACTGACACTAAATATATGTTGGCTTTCATATCTAAAAATATTTGTAGTTACCATCTCCTTCTTTTTTTCTTCTCGTAGATGAACAGCATTTTGAGACAGATGTCATATGGCGGGAAGTTTGGCTCTCCGCATCTGGACCCGTCAGGATTTTCCCCAGCGGCTCAGTCACACAATCCTGCTTTTAACCAGTCAAGCTCCCAGTGGCGCCAGGAGACGCCATCGTCACAACGTAAGGTCAGACAGAATTCTCATCCCTACGCCCTGGACAGACACTATGGCCGTGAGCAGCGCTACGCTGACCATGGGTCCGACCATCACTACAGAGGAAGCAGAGAGGACTACTTCCACGAAGAACGGAATCCTGACGGCTGGAGCCACGACTACGAGAGCAGAAGGGACAGTAGTAGAGACGGAAAATGGCGCTCGTCCCGACACTAACAAGCTCTGAGAGGACGATGTTTTTACAGGGTCATTCTAGGCCCTTTTAGCTAAACTGATCCAGAAGAGTTTTGTTAACTGTACAGAGCAGCTTTACAAGTTGCCATATTTCTTTATAAAGATTTTTAAACCTCTAGCAGCAGTCTAATACAGAAATGAGGATTGTGGTTCTGGTTTTATTACATTAATAACCTTTCACCTCAGGGCTTTATGAAGAGGAAAGGGTTTTATGCAAAAGAAAGTGCCACAATTTCTAATCATTTTGGACAGTGAAGGAAGGAGTGTATTATATGGATTGGTTGTATTATAAAGCAGATATTTTAATTATCTGTTATCTTTTTGTATTGCAAGAAGTTTGTCGTCAGTGAATCAGATTTTGGTGTATATAATAGAAAACATTCAAGTTCGGATAGTCTGAGACGACTGTCAGTATTTTGTTAATAAAAAAATCGTTTCAGTGACTCATTTTACTAACGTTTTACTTCAGAAGCTTATTGGTAATGCTTGGGGATAAATCATATTTGACTTCTTAGAGAATTTTTAGTGTAAGTTCTGTGACGTGCTCGTTTGAGTTTTACTCTGATTGAACATAAAATTGTAAATCTACACATGGTCTCTAACATTTTAAAATCTGCACATTAAGTCATGTTTAACGTATAACCGGAGTTACTCAGGAAGTGAAATATCTCTAAATGTATTTTTTTACATTAAAAAATACAGTGTTAATATAAATCCCCCTATTCAAGAAGAACAAAAATGTAAAAGCATAGATAAAATGGTAAAATGTCTTACTGAAAGTATGCTTTTTTGCAAAAAAGGCTCGTGGCCCCTGTAAGTGCCGCCTCTGTGACTCAGACGCCAGCGACTTCAGCGTTCTCAAGGCGCCAGGACACGTGCGCGAGGACCGCTGTGGCGTGGGGACTGCACAGCCGGCTCTTGTTTGAACGTTTGAAAGAATTTAGTCTTCAACTTTTTCGGATTTAAAAAATTTTAAATCTTGTTTAACAAAACTTGTGTATCAAGTTACTGTTTCCCATTCATTGTAGAACTTGTTTATAAAAAATCATTCCTTGAAAAATTTTGATCCTTTTTAATATTAAACACAGCATTTATAGAATGTTGTTTTTTAATATATTGAAAACCTAAAAAAAGAGTGTGTCTTATTTTTTTTGACAGTGTATGCAAAATTAGCAACAGACTTTTATTCAGCGATTGCCTGGTGTGAGGAATGTCGGTTCTTAGAGCGTCCTGAAATACTCCGTTTGTACCTGCGGAACTTAGTATTTTAGAATCAGGCGTTCAGTGACCTGGATGATAGTTCTTACGAGTTACAGACTGGTCACCCTCCCTGGTCTCTCGGAGTTCATGTCCGCCGGTCGTCCCGGTCTGTAAATGCCGCCTTTAGAGAAGCGGAGCCGTTGCTCAGCACAGAGAGCATGAGGGTTGACAGGTGTCTGCGCAAATGACGCAGTTTGGTAGTAGCAGGTTTCCAGCGAACGTGTTCTCCGGCATCTTGCCTACGTGAATATTTCACAGGTTTTATAGAGATTCACAGAGACTCATCGCGAGTTCTCTGTGGATCCGATCCTCTCATACTGACTTCTAGGTGCTCCTGGTTCAGGGTAATCTTCCAATGATCGTCATGACTTGGGCACGCCCCTTCATAGGTTGTAGTGGATCTCTTTCACTTCAATCCCATCCAGTTGAAAGTAACCAAACTAATAAATTTACTGTGTAAAGGGACAGAACAAGCTGTCCCCAACAAATTGGACAGAGTTGGTGAGATCATTCACCCAGGTTTGAGAGCTACAGTAGAAAGGAAGAGGTGTTTTTGTGGGAATTCAGTTTCTCCCCAAGGATGTTGGCATGAAATATCACTGTTTGGTAAATATTCTGTACTATCTGACCGTGTGTAGCCTTCTCTTAGAGACCGACAACATCACAGAGCTTCTGACAAGTACTGCAGTGAAGAAATCTTCATACTTAACCGAGTATTCCAAGTATTTGACCCTTATTTTACCGTTTTATACATAACACATGTTACTATACTAAGACCTCCAAAGAGTCTGACTCCCCCTTCCCCATCCAGTCAGCCACCATCTTTGATACCACTCTCTCGTTCTGTTGTGCAGGCCTGTATTCCTCACACCTGCTGTGTGTCGTGCTAGAAGGAGCAACCAACCCACAGGATTATTCCAACCTACGCGTAAGCCTTCCCGATGTACGATTCCAACAGTACCTGTATTTGTCTTAGCTTTATACTGTACTTTAATTTCCTTTTTATTTGTATCTCTTTAGAGAGCTCCGTGAAGGCAGAGAACATCTTACCGGTGAATTCCCAGTACCCAGTGCCCGGCGTGAAATTACTTGGTAAATTTTTGATGAATGAACAAAGGAACATTTGTCAGATGATTGAATTAAAAAAGGAGACTTAACCATAGTAGTATTTTTTCTTTGAGTAGGTTTCCTAACCTTGAACTATCATTGTATCCTGTTGTAAAAACTTTATTACAGTGTATGGTGCCTAGAATACTCTAGAATTCTACTTATTTTTCAGAAATGTTAAGGCTTTGATCGGTACTCATGAGGTTTTCTTTAAAAATTTGTTTTATTATGTTGGTTTGGTTTTGGAATTCTGATTCTGCTGGTTTTAGTGGAATGAACTGGCAGTCTTAACTGGTTCTATGTCCTGGAAAGGAAATTGAAAAATATGGGAATTACCTGCTTAAGACTTGTTGAACTCCTTTGTAAAATGAATTTCTTCGAAGTAACTGATTTTTTTCCTCCCATTTTTCCTTATGGTTATCGCTCTATCCATGTTTCCCACTTTCTCAGGAATCAGTCTGATAATTTATACCTTTCTAAAAAAAAACACACACATTTTCTCTGTCTTTCCAAATTAATCGATAGACCGTTGTACATGGTATTTCTTATAACTTTTGTTAAACTCTATCTGCAGTTATAGTTCCGTTTTAGTTCCTGATAGATTTGACTTTCCCTCCCACATCTTGCTTAGACTTGCTGTGCCGTTAGACATTTTGCATTTATTTATGTAAAAGCAGCACACTGCATTGTTTTTGTTTTTTGAAAGATTCTCTTTAAGAGATTTAAGTACAAATCAGATATTCCAATAGTTACTATTTCTGGAGCTCTTTGGGCCTCCGTGTAGATCATCTGGTGTCTACGTTTTGGGGATGTTTCTAGTAGTGCAGGCTTGCTGGTGATGAATTCTTTTAGCTTTTGTGTCTGCAAAGGTATATTTTACCTTTGTTTGAAATATCTTTTTGCTGGGTATAGAATTCTAACTTGACTCCTTTTTTCCCCCCTTTCGATACCTTAAAAATGTGGCTCCACCGTCCCCCCCCGCCCCCCGCCTGCATTTTGTTTTTTAATAGTTTATTTTCAAATTGGTTTCCATGTAACACCCAGTGCTTCTCCCCCACAAGTGCTTCCCACCATGACCATCACCCCCTCCCCCTTCAGTCCATGGTTCTTTTCAGTATTCAATAGTCTTTCATGATTTGTGTCCCTCCCTCTCCCCTGTTCTCTTTCCCCCTTCCTCTATGGTCCTCTGTTAGGTCTCTCCTGTTAGACCTATGAGTGCAAACATATGGTATCTGTCCTTCTCTGCCTGACTTATTTCGCTTAGTATGACACCCTCGAGGTCCATCCACTTTCCTACAAATGGCCAGATTTCATTCTTTCTCATTGCCGTGTAATACTCCATTGTGTATATATATACCACATTTTCTTGATCCACTCATCGGGTGATGGGCATTTAGGCTCTTTCCATGATTTGGCTATTGTTGGCAGTGCTGCTGTGAACATTGGGGTACATGTGCTTTTATGCATCATGTGCGTTAGTTTTTAAATTATTTTTTCTCTGTGTGTCCATTTTGGATAGTTGTATTATATTAGTATGTCTACAAGACTACTTTTTCTTTTTTTTTTTCTGCAGTGTTTAGTTAGCAATTAATATAATTTCATCTTAGATGTTGTAGGTTTTCTCTGTAGGAGTTTGATTGGCATCACTTTTCTTCTGATTGGTACTTTTTTTTTTTCTTCGTCAGCTTCATTGAGGTACAGCTGACCACATTGTGACCTATTTAAAGTAGATACACAGCATGATTTGATACACATTGTACGAGAGTTCCCCAGTGAGTTAGTTAACACATGATTTTTGGATTTACTTTAAAGTTGATTTACTTTAAAGTTTCAACAAATGGAACAAAGTTGCAGTAACTTGTAACGTCCGTGCCTGCTAATTCTAGTATTTTTGTCAGTTCTCAGTGGGTTTCTGTTGGTTCGCTCCCTTTGCTGGATGTATTTTCTCACTGCTTGGCACGCCCTGCAGTTTGACTGGATGCCGGGCAGTATGGATTTCACGTCACTGGATGCTTGATAGTTTGTGTTTCTGTAAGTATTTTTAAGCTTTCTTCTGGGGCACCCGTAAGTTACTTGTAGACCACTGACGCCAGGACATGATTTAAGATTTGTTAGGCAGGGTTTCAGAACTGTTTCGGATTAACTCACCCCATTCCTGAAGCCGAACTCTTGAATACTCTAACAGAGGCTCATGGGTTGGGAAATGTTTCAGTCTGTCTAGCGGGAACGGACGCATCCCTGGTCCTGGGTGAGTGCTGAGGAGTGTTCCCTCCGGTTCTCTGGGACACTTCTCCCAGCCGCAGATGATGGCTTCTCCCCTGTGTGCTGATCACAACTCGTGAATACTGGGGGAAACCTGCCTCTGAGGGCCGGAGAGTTCTCTCCTGAGCAGCTTAACCCCCTGCGGTCCTGAGCTCGGGCCCTCCTCCCGCTCCGATTCCGGGGAGTGTCCCGGAGTTTGCCAGGCTCTGCCCGCCCCGCCCCCCACCACCCTGCCTGGAAACTCCCTCCGGGCAGCAAGCAGAGGCCAGCGGAAGGCTCACCTCATTTGTCTCCTGCTTCTCAGGATCACTGTCCTTTCTCCCCGACGTCCGTTGTTGGGTTTGTTTTCCGTGTTTGGCTCCGGCAGGAGGGTGAATCCAGTCCGGTCACTCCGTCTTCCCTGGAGGCGGGAATGAGCCCCTGGGACTTGGCAGGTGGCGCACTCCCCACTCTTCAGGTTAAACCGGCTGTGTTCTTATGTTTGATTTTTCTTTCTAACTTGAGTTGTTTAGGTCCTTTTTAAAAATTTTCTAATTGAGTTTTTTTTTCTTCTACGGTGACTTTTAATTGTATGGCCTGTGGAGAGAGAATGTGGCCAATGTGATAAAATAAAAAACAGCAAAACGAAAGAAAACATGTAGAGATACAAACCAGATCACTTGCTGGATCGTCTCAGGCTTTTTTTTTGTTTTAGGTTTCCTGGCAGTGAGCCAACAGGGCTGCCCCACGGCCGGGGCCAGGGACACCTGTCCGAAGGTTGCAGAGGGGAACTTGGAAGCCCACCCCCCTCCTAGGCCGGCCCTTCTGCCTCTGAGCTCCCTCCCTCCCCGTGTGACGCCGCCAGGTGCTTGCCTAAAGGTTTCTTGTCCCAGTTTTTATAATGGTTCCGTGCATGTGTGAGAAACTCTGTCTGTTTCAAAACTCTGCCTTGACGAAATTATCTCTTACCTGACAAGCTGTGTAAATAAAAAATGCCAGAACAAGGAGTTCTTTAAAAACAATAAAATGCATGCGTATCAATGTAATACACCTAAGCATGCATTCACTTGCCCATATTTGATGTTGAGCCAAAGCCTTCTCCTGCTATCCGGGTGCTCTAGCTGGAGTTCGTGGCTGTTCTTGCATAAATCACTACCAGACGGCATAGTCTCTAATTTCCACTTGGAGCTTCCTCCCGGGGGAATGCAGACGCACAGAAACTGGTGAAGACTCAAGACCCTTCCTTCTCGCAGCTGTCCTGCTCACACTTCATCTCGGCAAGTTCTTACAAGGACTGATCCTTACTGAGTCTTTACAAAGTATTCAACTAGTTCCCTCTAGAAGTTGTTATTTTCCAAGTTCATGTTCATATTTAAAAACATTATTTTTTCTGTTTTTTATTTATTTTTGAGAGAGAGAGAGAGCACGAGCAGGGAAGGGTCAGAGAGAGGGAGACACAGGATCTGAAGCAGGCTCCAGGCTCTGAGCTGCCAGCACAGAGCCCGATGCGGGGCTCGAACCCACGAACCTTGAGATCATGACCTGAGCCGAAGCTGGACGCTTGACTGACTGAGCCGCCCAGGCGCCTCTTATATCCGTATTTTATATTCATCTGCATTCCTAGTCATCGGTGTCTATCAGACTTAGGTTTGGAACGCACACGAATGAGAACTGGCTTAAGCAGGTTTGGAACTACGTAAAAGGGTGTCTGGCCCGTCCCTCGCCTGCACCCTGTGGAGGACACAGACCTTTATTACAGAAAGACTAGAGAACACCAGTTAATCCAACAGTGCTGTTATGTGGAATCAAAGGCGTGAAATGTGCTACTTTGGTAGATAAATTCTGTTAATTATATGTTTCAAATCCTACACGTTTTGCTCTTCTTGACCTCTTAGCTCTGAAAGAGACAACTCTAATTTATGATTTTCCTGAAGTGAGTACACATCCTGAAGCTCTTCCAGATACAAAGAGAAGCCTCACCTTCCTTCACCGTGGCTTGTAGCTGTTACCAATGCTAATACCCTTGGCCCTTCCTCGTGCTCTTAACTTTGGGTCCTTTTCAGTTGTATATTGCCATTTTGCGCCTTCATGTTCGTTAATATTAGCCTGCTGTATCTTTGACTTATTTTTGAATACCTCTGTGTCCCTTGATTTTAGGAATGCCTCGCCTGGTAAGGGATGTTTTGATTTACTCCTGCTACACTTTCTTGCATAGATGTGTTTCCAGGACGGATCATGTTTTCTTTCCCCCACCCTCTTTCTTCTAGGGCAGCATTTAATAGTTCTGGATACACACTGGCATCACCTAGGAGCCTTTCAGAAAACAACTTAATGCCTAAACTTTTCCCCAGAACTTCAGGGGAGGAGCACGCTATCAGTATTTTTTAAAAGACTCTGGTGTAAAGTCAGGATTGAAAACCCTAGCGTCATACTATTTCGCCTCCTGTAGTGTATTCTTCTACGTTCTCATCAATCATATTAAAGTTTATAGTGTTTTCTTTTTATCAGACAGACTGAAACAGTTGTAGCAGTCAAGGTAAAATCCGAGTGATCGAGTGTAAGGGACCCGTTGTAGAGATTTAACCTTAAGCAACGGTGATCACTGGTGGGAAATCTGGTGCCCTGCATCTGCTGCTGGGCCTGAAGTCTTGGCACGTCAGCCAGATCAGCAGCTGGAAAGAAGAGCTGAGCAAGAACAGGAGCAGGGACAGACCGGAAAGAGCGAGCAAACACGAAGGGAGCTTGCATCTGTCTCTCGTTACCCTGCCTCGGAGGACTTGGACGAGGCCGCGGGGCCAGCTGCTCTCACAGCCGCAGAACCGCGGCGTCTCTGGCCCGGGACCCAGAGGAGCTGGAGGACATGTGGCAGGACCTGGAGGAGCCACAGCCTGGGCGCTGCCCCACGCCAGCGAGGTGAGCCCGGCGACCGGCAACCACTGCGCGAGGTACCCCCTCTCGTCTTCTGGAATGTACACACTATGGCTGCTGTTTTCCTCGTGACGTCCCAGCCTCAGGCAGTTCCCTTGTGGTCCGAACTGCACTGCGACTCTAACCCTCCAGGCTGACCATCACAGGGGAAGGGCTGGTTCCTCTAGACCCTCCTCCCTGCAGACCCTGGCTGCTGGCTCTGGGACTCCCCGGACCAATCAGCTACAAATTCTGGGGTTCCCACTACTCCCTCATGTCTGATCATTCCCTAGAATGACTCACAGAACTCGGCTGAGGGCTCTATTTATGGTTGCGGTTTTATTATAGCAAAAGGATACAAATCAAAATGAGACCAGAGAGAAGACACATAGGGTGAGGTCTGGGAGGGTCTCAGAGGCAAGGCTTCCGAGTCCTCTCCGCATGGGGTCAGGATGCACCAGCGTCCGGGCAGGAAGCTCCTCCAGGCTTGGTGTCCAGGGTTCTTACTGGGGCTTTGTCACAGAGGTGTAATTGATTGAACCCTTGGCCATGCAATTGAACTCCGTCTCCAGCCCTCTTGTACCCGGGCGATTGGATTGATACCAACTTGGCCCAAAGCCTCACTCTAGTCACAGGGCTGATCTTTCCAGCATGGCCAGCCCGCATCCTCAGACTCTCCAGGGGCTTGCCATGAATATCAGAGCTGCTCCTCTCACCTAGGAAATTCCAAGGATCTGGACAGGTTCTCTCCCAGGGGCCAGGAACGGACACCAGTTGAAATCTTTCCTGTAGAACACCAGCTCTAAACGGAACTAGACAGGGGAGGGGGTTCTGGCTCACAGAGTGGGAGACCCTCACAGCAGGAGGATATGGGACCCCTGGGCCCCACCAAGGGAACGCCTTCCGCACGCCTTCCCGCTCCTTGGCGTTTCTCTCCTGCCACGAGCCTGCAGACCGCCTTCCGGTCCATCTCGGGTTTCAGTTTCAGGTCGCCAATACTGATTAAACACTTTATCTCCCTCTAAGGCCGTATTTCTCAACTACTTTATGTATCTTACTGTGGTAGAGTTTTTTATAACTATAAAGGAACATACTATATATTAAATTAATTGTTTACCTTATACTTCTAAAGAAGAAAGCAACATTACTTGGCAATTTTATTTTTTATTTTTGTTTATTTTTAAAAATTTTAAATATTTTTATTTATTTTTGAGAGACAGACAAGCATGAGTGAAGAAGGGGCAGAGAGAGAGAAGGAGACACAGAATCCGAAGCAGGCTCCAGGCCCTGAGCTGTCAGCACAGAGCCCAACTCGGGGCTCGAACTCACAAACCATGAGATCGTGACCCAAGCCGAAGTTGGACACTTAACCAACTGAGCCACCCACCCAAGCACTCTCCGATGTGGAAATCTTGAATTGTGAATATTTGAATGACCTTTTTATGCATGTGATAAAGAAACTCCTTTGGCAAATTTACAGGATTATCATTTTTATGTGCCTTACTATCTTGCTTTATTTCAACATCAATGTCCATCATACTTTCTTTTTTAAAACAAATAATAATTACAGTGTTCCGCATATGCTTTGGTTAGTACTTCTTTGCCTAAGATGCAAAAAGGTGGCCCAGTTCCTGTTGGTGAAGGTAAAAATGCATAAATCCCATTTGTTGCAGTTTTCTGCTGCTGTTTAATAAACCACTCCGAAACTCAGTGTTTAAAAAAAAAAAAAAAACCAAACATGTGTCCAGGACTCAACAGGGATGGCTCTTCTCTGCTTAGCACCACTGGGGGGACTCAGTTTGGGGCTGAATGATCGCCGTCAGGATGGATTACCTATACAGCTGTCAAGTTGGTGCTGGCTCCTGGCCGAGCTGCGGGCGGGGTCGGGAGCTGGCTGGTTTGCCTCCTCTGCGTACGGGTCTGCGTGGGCATCCATCCTTTCAGGACAGTGACCCCGTTCCCACAGCGAGCGTCCCCAGAGAGCAAAGGTGGAAATACACAGCGCCTTATCATCTAGCCCTAGAAGTCACTTCCGCTGCTTTCTCTTGTCAAAAAAAGTCGCAATGGTCCACCCCAGTTCATGGAGAGGGGGCACAGAGCCCCGTGATCAATGAGAGGAGGTATTTTTCTTTTATAGTTTATTGTCAAGTTGGTTCCCATTTAACACCCAGTGCTCATCCCACCAAGTGCCCTCCATGCCCATCACCCCCCTTTCCCGTCCCCCAACCCCATCAACCCTTCGTTTGTTCTCAGTACTCAAGAGTCTTTCATGGTTTGCCCCCTCCCTCTGCCCAACTATTTTCCCCCTCCCCTCCCCCATGGTCCTCTGTTAAGTTTCCAATGAGAGGAGTTTTAAGGTCATATTCTAAGAGAAAAATGTGGGATATGAACTATGATTGTGACCATTTATTAAAAGTTAAATCTACCATACTTTTCTTCCGGGACTTAGATTTGGTAAACAGCACAACTAAAAACAACTACTGTTCCTAGGTATTTCATGGCTTTTCATGGAATTGTGAATGGGATCAGTTTCTTGATTTCTCTCTCTGTTGCTTCATTTTTGGTGTATAAAAATGCAACCAATTTCTGTACCCTGATTTTGTACCCTGCGGTTTTGCTGAATTCGTGGATCAGTTCTAGAAGTCATATGTTGTCACTCATAAGTCTAACAGGAGAAACCTAATAGGAGACCATGGGAATGGGAAAGGGGGGGGGAAGAGTTGGGGAGAGGGAGTGAGGCAAATCATGAGAGACTCTTGAATGCTGAGCACAAACTGAGGACTGAGGAGTGAGGGGGGAGGGGAAGGGGGGGTGGTCATGGAGGAGGCACTTGTGGGGAAGAGCACTGGGTGTTATGTGGAAACCAACTTGGTAATAAACTATTAATAAAAAAAAGAAAATGGACTAGGTAGTAGTAGCTACTAAATAATTGCTAATATTGGTGGATCTATTAAAAGGTATAATGGTTAAATAGAAAAGTGTCCTAATATTTTTGGAGATGGATGCTGATGTGTTTCAGAGTGAAATGTCTTCACATTTGGAATTGACTTTAACACACTTCAGCAAAAATAAACACAATATTAACAATTTGTAAAAAAAATATATATATAAAATAAATAAATTAAATAAATAAAAATAAAACTTATTAGAAATGAAAAAAACAACTACTGTTGTGTTCTAGCAATTTTATTTTTAATTTTTCCCACTTAAATGTTACTCTATTTAGATTTATGTTGGTGTACATTTTGAAGTCAGGAGGCAAGTTAAGTTTTCCTTCAGAGGGCTGCCTCGTGGCTAGCACAAGTTGGAATCCATCTTTCATCACTTAGGAGAAATGGTATTATTACCATATTCTACATTCCCCTTTGTCTCGTCTCTTTCTGGCCTAACAATCTATAAATGTCTGACTCTTCCTGCCCTGGAACCAAATTACTGCAGGGCTAGCCTCTTCCGTGTTCACCCCATCAGTCTTTTTTGTTTTGTTTTAGTTATGCTGGCTCCTTCTTGGGTGCTTATTTTTTCTTTGTGAACTTTTCTTTGTCAACTGAGCTTGTTTAGGTCTAAACCAGCCTGTCGATATTTCCATCAAATTACTGATTATTAATTTTAAATCACTCTTGTCATTGATGACACTGGGTATTTTTGGCTTCTTTGTATCAGCCAACTGTATTTCTTCATGAATGTTTGTTTTCTTTGACCATTTTTTTCTACCAGGATTTTGATTCTTCTTAGTGAACTGTGAACACTCATTGCATTTGGGATATCAGAGCTTTGTCTGAAAGGTTTCTTGTAAACGTTTTCCCCAAATAGAGGAGTCCAATCTTACCTGTGGTTTTTCTTCCTCTGGTTTCAGTTTTCTGCCGTCAACAGTGTTCAGAAGGCGGATTATCCTCTCCGACAACGCATCAGGATAGCTAGTGCTAGGTCACAGAACCTCTGTCCTTCCCCCTCACTTCATCTCCGCGCAGAGGCATGGTGTCATCTCACATCATTGCAAGAAGAAAGGTGAGTACAGAAAAATAAGATATTTTGAGGAAGAGAGAGACCACATGCACCTGTAATAAAAGTTATCTTTTATTACAGTATATTGTGATTGTTCTATCTTATTAGTTATTGTTGTCAATCTCTTACTGTACCTAATTTATAAATTAAACTTTATCAGAGATGTTTTGTAACAGAAAAAACGTAGCATATTTAGGGTTAGTACTATCTGGCATCCACTGGGGTTCTTGGAACATGTCTCTAGCAGAGAAGTGGGGACTGCTGTGATTTTGCTTCTGATGGTTTTTTTTTTTAAAGTATTGAAATAAATAGTGAATGTGTGTGTGTGTGTGTGTGTGTGTGCGTGTGTGTGTGTGTGTGTGCGTGCACATAAGTGGGTAGAGCAAGTGAAAGCTATCTTTTTTTCTAATTTTTTAATGTTTTTATTTATTTTTGAGAGAGAGAGAGAGACAGCCTGAGCAGGGGAGGGCCAGAGAGAGAAGGAGTCACAGGATCTGAAGACAGGCTCCAGGCTCTGAGCTGTCAGCACAGAGCCCAACGTGGGGCTCAAACCCACGGAACCATGAGATCATGACCTGAGCCAAAGCCAGGCGCTCAACCAACTGAGTCCCCCAGGCGCCCTGAAAGCTGTCTTTTTTTGAGTGGTTTCTTCTGCTATTTTGAGATTTATACATTCTTTGCCTACCCAAAATAGTCATAGCTTATCAGAATTTTTTTAATGATCTTGTTTTTATATTTAAGTGTTTAATCCATTTAAAATTTATCTTAGTGTATTGGGTGAAGTTCTTACCAAACCATATTTTTTTGCCAGTTTAGCCAACACTATTAAACAAATGCCTTTGTTTAACTGGTTTTTATTTTCCCTAGAGTTCAAAATATAATCAAGAACACATAATTTTTCAAGTTGGAAGGAAAATCCAATTATGACTTTGGCTGTGATTGTGCGAAGCCTCACACTGGTAGCAGCAAGAACTGGATTTGGGCCTAAATGTGAAATGACTCGTTTTGGGAGGACAAGTCCCTCAAGCAGCAGATTTCATGTCCTCTAGTTTCTATTTTAAGAAGACGGGCCTCCCTCCAAATTTGGCGATCTATAAATTTTAAATTAAAATTTTTAATTCCTATTCATAAAGGGATAATCCTATTAAGATTTTTTGTGGTGAAATACATAAAATTCGGCACTTTGGTCATTTTAAAGTATACAGTCCAGTAGCATTTCGTACATTCACACGGTGCATCTGTCACTGTGTGTCCAAAACTTGTCCTCCCAAACACCCTCGGGGCCCTTAGGTGGTAACACCCAGTTCTGCCGCCCTGCCCCACCCCTCCCCCAGCGATTCAGCCCACAGACATTCGGCCTCTACGAATTTGCCTTTTCTAGATATTTTATATGGGTGAAATCATGTATTATCTGTCCTTTTCTGTCTGACTGATTCCATTTAGCATAATTAAAGGAGTGGTTGTAGGAAGCAATTATTGCTCTTATTTTATAAATGAAGAAAGGCTTAGTTTTATTGCTAGGCCAGAGTCATACAGGTATGTCAGAATTTGTTTACTTTTGAGAAAGAGAGAGAGAAAGAGAGAGAGAGGGAGAGTAGTGGAGGGGCAGAGAGAATGGGAGACACAGAATCTGAAGCAGCTTCAGGCCCTGAACTGTCAGCACAGAGCCTGATATGGGGCTTGAGCTCAGGAGCCTTGAGATCATGACCTGAGCCGAAGTCAGATGCTTAACCAACTGAGCCACCGGGCGCCCCACAGGTGTGTCAGAATCGGAGCACTGGTCTTTCTGACTCCTAAACTCACTCTCAGCCGCTCTGGTACCTCAGCTGTCCCCTCCCCACCCTCCCGAGATTAGTTGTCGTGTGCTGAAAACAACCACACGGATGAGGCACACACACAAAAGGGAAAATAGTTGATTAGTTTTTTTGTGTCCATAAGTTTTACATCCACAACCTTTTCTTCTCAAAATGGAATTCAAAGGCTACTTTGAGGGCAAGGCAGAAACAGAAGATAGGAAATGGAAGATGTCTTTCTATTTGAATAGTTAGAATTAGCCATCAAAATATTCTCTAAAGTGAAGTATGTATTTCTTACCGCTTTTCATAGGAAGCAAAAGAGATACAAAAAATTCCCAAGAATGAACTAGTCCTAAGGGGTTTGTGGAGTTTGCTTTTAAAGCAATGCTCGCTTTCGGGGCGCCTGAGGGGCTCAGTCAGTTGAGCATCCGGTTGAGATCAGGTCATGATCTCCCAGTTCGTGGGTTCGAGCCCTGTGTCGGGCTCTGTGCTGACAGCTAGCTCAGAGCCTGGAGCCTGCTTCAGATTCTGTGTCTCCCTTTCTCTCTGCTCCTCCCCTACTCATGCTCTGTTTCTGTTTCAATAATAAATAAACATAAAAAAAAAGCAATGCTTACTTTAGCTGTATCAATAATAAGTTTTGTAAAATAAAAGGAGAAATGTACAAGTAGATGGAACAAAAATAGGTCATTTAAAGCTTGGGTTGTGGCATGAGGTGACTAAAATCCAAAGGTAAATGATGTGCCCTGAAGAGAGTCTAATTTCATGAGCACTCTTCTGGTGTTTTAGTTTACTCTTAGTTTATTTGCTGTTAGCAATTTAAAAACTACAGAGAGCCCATTTGGCTTAAGCTAATTAAGCAGTTTTCCCCCAAATCACTTTTCTTCCACATGACATTTTTTTGTTGGTGTTGCAAGATTTCTCCCATTTCAAAATTACATTCCGAGTGCTGCTCTGCTCATTTAAAATTTAATGCAAGTATTTGAGGATGGCCCTCAATTTCCCGTGTAGAAAGAGAATCACTGCTGTCAGCACTTACGTTTGAAGAATGTCGTCAGGACAGTATGATTATTTTAAAAACCAGTGTTCGTTCGAAGGAGAACGAGAAGGTTCATTTGTTACAGCGATCGGCCCGAGACTCGTCCCAGCCGCTCGGCTTCCGGTAGTTCCTCCAGAACCGCGTGCAGACACCGCTTTCTCCGTGACCTTCTTCCTCACCTGCCCCCCGCGTCTCTCTCGAGCTTTCTTCTATCAGTGGTCACGTGGTTCTTCTTCTTAACAAACTTGTTCACTTCTGGACTGCGTCTCCTCTGGTCTCTCCGAGACACCAGGAAAGAACCTTTATTACTCACTTTGTTAACTTGCAGTTCTCTGATTTATGTCTCAAGCTGCAGCAGAATTTTGTGTTCTTTTTTAAAAGAATTTTTAATGTTTTTATTTACTTTTGAAAGAGAGAGACAGCATGAGTAGGGGAGGAACAGGCTCTGAGATGTCAGCACAGAACCCAACACAGGGCTCGAACTCACAAACTGTGAGATCATGACCTGAGCCGAAGTCAGACACCTAACTGACTGAGCCCCCCAGGCGCCCCCAGAATTTTGTGTTCTAATGGCCAAATACAATGACATCTTTCCGACCTCATCCTGAGTTTGGGACCAATGACTTCACACTTTCAAATTTTTTCTTCCTTTATTTTCTGTAGTGCTGCATTTTCTTTTTCTTTTCTCTCTCATTTTTCTGAGAGAGAGAGCAGGGGAAGGGCAGAGAGAGATGGTTTAGAGGATCTCAAGCAGGATCTGTGCTGACTCAGGGCTCAACACAGGGCTCGAACCCACAAACCAGGAGATCTTGACCTGACCCAAAGTCCAGCACTTAACTGACTGAGCCTTCCAGGCACCCTTGTGTTGCTGCACTTGCTTGATGCTTTCTTGTTCCTCCCATTTTGACCAATGGCTATTTGTCTCTTTCTGATTTCCTTTCTTCATGCACCATTTAAATATAGGCATGTAGGGGTTACAGATTGTGTGGGGTTATCAAAAACAGACGCTCAAAGATAGTGTCTTAACAAAGTAAGGAGTTTTCTTTCACCGAATAGTCAACATTGCTCCTATCTTTCCACTTTACCTTTCTCATCACGAGTTCCACTCACGATCACATCATGGTCCAGGACAGATGCTGAGGCTTTGCCCGCTGCACCAAAATTCCAGGTGTCAGAAAGGGTAAAGAACATTTCCCAGTTAATTCCTGTCAAGAAACCTTTTGGAAATCCAATAATATCATTGGCTAGAACTTAGTCACATGACCACAGCTAGCCACAAGGATGGAAAAGTGCCTGCTAAAACTCAGAGATATGCATGAAGAAGTGTATTTGTTTTAATGTTTATCTTAAGAGAGAGAGTTCAAGCAAGCACACATGCATTTGGGGGAGGGGCGGAGACAGAGGGAGAGAGAGAATCCCAAGCCCTCCATGCAGGGGCTGACACCAGGTTTGACCCCACCACTGTGCGATCATATCCTGAGCTGAAATCAAGAGTCAAATGCTTGACTGACTTCGCCATCCAGGTGCCCGAGAAAGGAGTGTATTTGATAGTTAATGATTAGTCTCTGCCACAGTCCGTTTTCTCAGATGCTGGCTACATGACCGGAAGTGATCAGTATTTATAAATACTGAATAGGGTGGGCCTATTAAATAATAATAACAATGACTTCTGTGTACCATTTACTAAGCACCTGCCACATGCCGGGTGCTGTGGTGCTGTTTTGCCCTGGCGTCTCAAACTCTTACAATAATTCTTCAAATGAAGTAGCGCGCTCAGTGTTTTGAAGATGAGGAAAGGGAGTCTCAGAGAGATTAGAGTGAACGTGTTTATGGAAATATAGGCGGAAAGTAGCTCAGGTAGGATTTGAATTCAGCTGGTTTGTCTCCAAAGCCTGTTGTCTTTTTCATGATACGTGGCCCGCACTGAATATTGAAGCCCATATTTTTTTGTCCAATAACTCATTAGACTGCTATAGCCTGATGCCATAATTTCCGGTAGCATTTACATTGGACTACTCAGAACTATAGAGCTGTCTAAACCTGGATTTAGACATTACGAATCTGCATTACGAATAAATGCAGATTTCTCCTCAAGCTAGCTGGAGATCACCAGGTAAATTGGTAGCACAGGGAGGTAGTTAAATCAGAACAAGCTGTGGGTGCCAACCAGGGGCTGACAGGACGCACAGGTCACTCGGGGGCCTCGGGTCTGCACAGTCTCCTGCCCGAGTACTTGGAGGCGTCCTCACCGAGCCCGCCCCCTGGGACCCTGCCTTCGCGGGGGGGAGGGGGGGAGGGGGGGTGCCCTGTTCCACATCTTGAAATTTTACTTCCTGTTTTCATGGAGAAATAGGACAGGCTTCAGGCAAGAGGCCAGGACTGTTAGGCCAGGGGTACTTCCTCCACCGAAGTGCCAGGAGTGAGAAGAAATTTTCCTCCTCCTTCCCGACCCCTGCTCCTACCTTGCCTCAGGTTTTTTGTTGTGTTTTTTTGTGCTAGCGGAGAACTCAAGCAGTGTTGTGTGATACCATTATCATATGTGGTTTTTACTGAAAGCGCTCTTCTAGAATACCTGGAGCGCATCTGTTCTGCACAGCCTCACACGCACATCCGGTAGAGACTAAGCCAGGAGACAAATCGGCACGTGACAGTTGCTGTGCGGTCAGAATTACCCTTTTCCTCCTTCTAGCTCAGTCAGCTTCTGCACGGCACTGTGCCCTTTGTTTCTGGCAACTTCTTCCTGTAGTTGATTTCTCTCCTAGGATACTTCTTACTCTTCCAAGAAATAGACTTCTGATAGGCTTGCCTCCCCAGTTTGTTCAATGTGTGCCAACATGTTCAAATCCAGCTGAGAACTTCTCTTTTTTAAGTTTATTTATTTTGAGAGAGAGAGAGAGAGAGTGCTCAGAGTGGGGCTCGATCCCATGAACTGTGAGACCATCCAGCTGAGAACTTTTTTTTTAGTTTATTTATTTTGAGAGAGAGAGAGAGCGAGCGCTCAGAGTGGGGCTCGATCCCATGAACTGTGAGACCATGACCTGAGCCGAAATCCGGAGTCAGGTGCTTATCCGACTGAGGCACCCAGGTGCCCTGAGAATCTTCTTTATGTGAGAGCCAGCTTTACAAACTAGGTTTGCGTAAACTGAAGATCGTAAGGCTGGCCTGAGCCTGTCGCCATAGCGTTTGCACAGCCTGCAGCCTTCTTCCCTCCCGTTGCTCCATCGGTCCTCTCTGTGTGGATGACTTCCAAGTTCACGTCCCCATCCCTGCCCTCTTCCTAGCTGCCTTCTGGGTCCTTTGGTGTAGCTGTCCCTCTCAAAGTGCGATTCGGCCTTTTAAAAACCGAACTCTTACCTGTTCTTCTTGCATTTGGACTCATCCCTTTCTCCTATATTTCCATAGCCCTTTATAATTTTTTTTTTTATAAGTGTTTTCCCGTTTAAAAAAACTTTTTTAATGTTTTGTTTATTTTTGAGAGAGAGAGAGAGACAGCGTGAGCAGGGGAGGGTCAGCAAGAGGGGGAGACACAGAATCTGAAGCAGGCACTAGGCTCTGAGCTAGCTGTCAGCACAGAGCCCGACACGGGGCTCGAACCCACGAACTGTGAGATCATGACCTGAGCCGAAGTCGGACGCTCAACTGACTGAGCTGCCCAGGCGCCCCCTTTGTAATTCTTTAGAGCATTCGCGCAACTCTCTTGTACTAGGCTTTGCATTCTCTGACTTGCTTATGGAAATAAATGAGCACCTATTACATATTAGATATCGTATACGCTTTAATTTAATCATCATACAGCCCATGTTACAGATGGAAAAATTAAAGCTGTTTCCTTATCTGCAAAAGAAAGAACTCTAAACCCAAAATGAGCCATCTTATTCTTGGAGAGTAAAACTACCTCAGTATCTTACATGCCTACAGTGTCTGGTATAATAAATATCACCTTAATAAGTGTATTTTTACTTTGGCGTCCTAGCACAGTATTCAATACACACCAAGTATTTGTGTTTTTTGAACTGACTTGCGATAAAGCGCAATTCAAATTTCATGAAAGCCTTTATGAAGTGTCCACTTTGTGCAGGGTGCGTTTTGAAGATTATGTTTGGCTATTATTTTTACCGTTTTTCCCCTTTATTTTACAGTGATAAAGGGTAAAGGCAAGAGAGTTCTCACCCTTCCTCTCTCCTCAGACCGCTGGAAGTAAACAGCAGTTGTCTGTAGTTATCTGAGTGAACCTGGTGTCAGCATCTCTCAAGACAAGGTTCCATAAGGCAGAGAAAAGGAAGAGATATTATCATCAGCCATTAAGTATTCATGATTGCTGCCTGTGTGAAAGTATTTTATATACTGAAGGACAGTTTACAGGTGGGAAATGGTGTCATTACTTTGGTGACACTTTGGTGACCACTAACTCGTACTACTACCATTGGCTCAGTGTGAGTCCTATCAAAGTACAAAAATCAACGTATTTTGGAAATTAAAGTCTAGTTTAGTAGGATGGTGTCAGAGCATATGAGATAAAGTCCACTAGAACATGACTTCAACTGTTAGCTTTAGGAACTTGCTGCCCCAGTTAATAGGAGGAACCGGGGGCCTCTCCTAAGAAGGAGTAACGGGGAAGGACATTTTAAAAGACGGGGTTTGGGATGATTCTCAAGAGGACCCAGGGCGAGTGGGGATCACCTCCGGATTGATTATCACAGGAATCTTTGCTTGTAAAGTAAGAGAGCAAAGCAGGCCCAGGCAAGTCCTGGTAAGAAAGCCCAGTTAAAAAAAATATATATTAAAAACAATGTCAGTGTTCACAATAACCAAAGGATGGAGGCAATCCAACGGGTCATTAATTCACGACTGGGTAAACAAGATGGGGTGTGTGTGTGATGAAATATTATTCAGCCTTAAAAAGGAAGAAAATTCTGGTGCAGGATGTAACATGGATGGAATTGGAGGACATGTGCTAAGTGACATAAGCCAAACACAAAAGGACAAATATTGTAGGATTCTGCTTCTAGGAGGTACGTAGAGAAGTCAAGTTCAGAGAGGCAGCAAGTGGAATGGTGGCTGCTGAGGGCCAGGGGAGGGGGTGGGGGTTGGGAAGAGGGCCTTAGTGTTTAATGGATACGTAGTTTCAGTCTGGGAAGATGAGGAAGTGCTGGCCCTGGAGGGCAGGGGTGGCTGCAGGGCGATGTGACTGCATTTGGTGCCACTGAACCCACACTTAAAAGTAGTTAAACTGAAATTTTATGTTTGGCCTATTTTATCACAATTAAGAAAATAAAAGTTAAAAAAAAAAACATGTAAAAAAGTGATCTCCCAATGAGGGGAGTGTTCGTGAGGCCTTGGCCATGCTGTTGGAAACACTGTCACTGATTCTATTAGAAACATCATGGCCTGACGACCAGCAGTGTTGAGAAGCTGGCTCAGAGCCCTCTTCACTTGGAAACTAAAAAGTCAAGATGAGTTTGTTCTTTCTCTAGCCAGGGTTTGTCGAAGTCTCGGTTTTTCCCGCTCCTTCTGGGCTATCTTGGTTTTTACGGCTACTTTGCAACTAGTTGAGTTTTGAGCATCTCCTTCCCCTGGAACCCAAAGATCTAGAAGGAGCTTCTGTCTGTGACTAGGCTTCGGATGGGTTCACCAACGAAGCTTTACCCGTCCTGTGGCCCGGAACCTTCTCAGATGGCCAGTGAAGAAAATTCCCAGGGAGCCTCAGCTGCCTCTCGAACTATCTCTGAAGTATTAGTGAAGAACCTTCGTGAGTTGACTCTTGACCCTGCCGTCAAACTCCCTTCCCCTCTACCAGAATATCCATCCCCAGAGGAGAGGGAGAAGAAACCACAGGGACTTGTGGACCGAATACTCAGCAACAGGAGGAGGACTGGAGTCAGGACAGTGTTAAGTGCACGGAAAGAAAGGATGGAAAGGCTAATGTGGTTGATTACAAACCATCGATATTTCAAAAAGCCTTCCAAGGATGAACCAAGAGTGGAAAGGTTTAGATGTAGATGTCACTATTGCCTGCACCATAAAGATCCTTCTGAAGATACCAACACGGAGATTGGTTATGACATGGAGTCGTTATGAGCATAAACCTTATTCTACTGTGTTTTTCTTGCTAGTAATTTTAGCATCAGCATGCAAGCAGCTTGGGAGAGCAGTTCTGTGAAGACAAACAGTATAATATTTTGATAATCTAGGATATTAGTTCTGTATTTTCTACCTTGATAGCCATAATGCGTGAAGAATCCTGGAGTTTGCATTTGAATGGCTTCAGTTTACTTTAGTTCCGCTTCTTGATATGACCCAGGAAGCACTAGGAGGCTTTGAGTGTTGAGAAGCCTGACGTTATTAAGACAGGTTAACCTAACATGGGGCTCCTGGGCGGCTCGGCTGGGTTAAGCATCTGACTGTAGCTCTGTAGAGTGGGTTCTGTGCTGGCAGCTGGGAGCCTGGGGCCTACTTAGGATTATATATTAGAAGCCAAGTAACTTGTTGCGTAGGAGGAATATATAGAGAGAATTGGGTGGTTGGCTAGAATGTAATTATAATTAGGGCAGGGTACATAGGCTAGACTTTCTGGTTTTTGAAAATCAGAATTGTAGGGAAAATGTTTTGATGTGGTAGTTTAATTTTCAGTAGCAAATGTGTATGTAGAGGATCTTATTAAAACTGATACTTATTTGAAAAAACAAAGTCAAGATGAATGTGGAATGCTGTGTGTGACAGCCTTTTATCTGAATCTCTGCCTCTAGCGAGGAAGTCGAGGCAGTTCTTCCGTGTCACAACTCACATGGCTCAGATGCTTTAAGTGAGAAGAGATGTTCTATCGTCACTGAAAGGACTTCACACAGCAAAGTTTATGATATTAGAGAACAAGATTTCTTGGCTCTATAACCCTGTTGTTAGTTAACAAAAGCAGTTTTTTTTTTTATAGAATCCAAATGGAACTGAAAAGGCAAAGTCTCTGAGCAGATTGATGCAGAAAAGAGAAATAAATGATTGAGTCCAGTGTGGGGTGAGGCTGCCTTCAGATTTTCGGGTCCCCTGTTCTTGTGTCTGTCCTTATTTACATGGTGTGGATTCCTGAATTTGGAACGCTTGCCTGGGATGTTAATCTTTAAGATCATCAATGTAATAATATTGTGCACAAACCCCCCTAAGCTATTAAGTCTCCTTGCATTGTAGCATTATTCACCTACAATGTGTCTTTCTTGTTATAAAGTACATTCCTACGAAAAGTGAAGTTCCAAAAATGTCCACGCATAATTTTAATTACACATTATTTTAAAATTAAGGTCATAAATTTTCAGAATATAAGCTCTTAAATGTAAACAGCATTTTCTAAGTTGTAATTTCTAATAAAATTGAACAATGATCCAGGTAACGTTGAAAACAAAAGGTGTTCTGTGAAAGTTTAAAGAAATAATAATACTTTAGAAGGACAAGAAAAAGCCCACTTGATAAAAGTTTCTGTACTTCAACTGATTCTACTTAAAAATTTTTTTTAAATGTTTTTTATTTATGTTTGAGAGACAGAGAGACAGTGTGAGCAGGGGAGGGTCAGAGAGAGAGGGAGATACAGAATGGGAAGCAGGCTCCAGGCTCAGAGCTGTCAGCAGAGAACTCGACGGGGGCTCGAATCCACCAACCGTGAATCATGAGCTGAAGTTGGACGCTTAACCAACTGAGCCTCACAGGCGCCCCTGGTTCTACTTTCTATGAATCAAGTTAAAAAACCGACGGCGCGTGGGTGGGGATGGAAGAAACGTAGACTCTTATAAGGTGGCCACAAATGAATAAAAAGCTACAGCGAAACAATGTTACTCATCAGGGAATGCAGTTATAATATACACACACTGTGCACAATAAGTCTTTATGAGTATACAATCTGTGCACACAGTTTTGTTTCCATGTGTCCTGACAGGTGGGGGTTGGGTACACCAAAGGAGCTGCAGGGGGCAACCAGCACACTACATTCCCTTACAGCTCTGCTTTTAGGCCACAAAGTTTCTCTCACAAAACCAGCTCACCAGGTACGAATTACTATGCGATGGACCACAAGCTCTGTAATTAGTGTCAATTCGGCTTTCAGAAAAAATATAGAGAGGGTATAATTCCAGGCGGAGGCCAATGTTTGCGACGACGTTGCTCTCTGCACACGAATTTGATACTGTGTAGCCAAGATCTAAAGGACTCCTGCGATTTGACACTACAGGGTGGAAAGGTCCTGCTGGTGACCGTCTTTGCTCCTGGAAATTATGGAAACTCTGTGTCCGGAGGAGATTACAGATGCTTTGATCAAAACCAAAGCAGATTACAGAGCAGGCGGAGCCGTTTTTTAGTTCATTTTAATTTGCTGCAGATTTAAACTTGCAGGTGCTGGTAAGAGTCGTCATTAGCAGGGATACCCCACAGCTGAACTGAAACACAGACCACCTCCCTTCACAAGGAATAAGGAGCGGCCCTTTGGCAACGAAGGGAAGTCTTATTGAACACCTAATATATGCTAAGTGATCTCCGTACAGGATGTCAAGGATTTCTAAAGGATTTGATAGGGGACATGGCCTTCTGGCCTAAAAATAGCACACCGCCCTGCTGCATTACGTCAAAGAGCAAAATACCCAGCATGGAGTGGAGGGGCAGGTAAGTAAAAGGGGTTGGGGGTGGGAGGGCGAGAGGGCAAAAAGAGGAAAGATATATTTGAAAAAGTATATATATGTAAATAGATAAGCATGTCTCCTTTGATCAAAGTAAGAGACTTCTTTCTCAACCAGGCGGTTCGCAACTCATCCAAACTCAGGAAATAACTCCCCGAAACGGATAAACTTAGTTCTGAAAAACATGCGCGTCCAGTAACATCCGAAAACACGTGGCGGGGGTGGGGAAATCGGCCGGCGCAGCAGGCGGGACTCCAAATACCGTCATCCCCTTCGACAGCTGAGCCGGGCTGCTCACGGCGAGCCGGCGCGCTGCCTGCTGGGACTTGTGGTTCTCGCTCCGGCGCCTCCCCGCGGGCTTGCGACGTTTAGCGAGCATCGCGCCTGCGCCAGCGCCGGCTGGGAGGCTGGGGCCGCGGCGGCTCGGGCTGGGGGATGCTAGGCGGCTCCCTGGGCTCCCGGCTGTTGCGAGGTGCGGGTGGGCGCCGCGGGCGGTTCGGGGCGCGGGGTGCCCGCGAGGCTGGCGCAGCCATGGCGGCAGGGGAGAGCATGGCTCAGCGGATGGTCTGGGTGGACCTGGAGGTGAGTGCGGGACGGGGGGGGGGGGGGGGGGGGGGGGGGGGGGGGGGGGGGGGGGGGGGGGGGGGCGGGCGGGGCTCGGCGCGCAGACGGGTCGCCGAGGTCCCTGGGTGGCAGGTGTGGCAGGTGGACGCCGCTGGGCCGCGCGGGCGGGTGGGCAGCTGGCCCCCTGCGGGTGTTAGCAACTGTGCTGGACTTGGGGGCTCCTTTTCAGAAGGGAAGAGTCCTCCATATGGCTGCACCCCTCTCCCCGCCCCCCTGAGCTCCGCTCGGGTGTGGACCTCCCTAACGCTTCGGTCCCTTGGGCGCAGGGTCACCGGGGTGGGGGTCGGGGCGGGGCCGGCGGCCGTGCCGATTCCAGACCCCCCCCCCCCCCCCTTCCGCAGCCCTACGGGACCCTGGGAGGCTCGGGCTGGACGGGACTCCGGAGATGACTCAGCCTTACCTCTCACTCCATAAACGAGAAAACTGAGGCCCCGAGAGGGAATGCGTCTCCTTCAAGGTCATGCTGTGAGGGTCCGAGTTGGGGCTAGAGCCTCCTTCTGACCCCTTTGGGGTTTCCCAGCCCAACCCGAGGGCTCCCCCGCTCCTCCGCCGCTGAACCTGTTTTCTGGCATATGAAATGGGGGTGGGGGTAATCATCGTGCTTTCTCCATTAGATCGTGGTCACGATCAAGTGGTGTAATTAATCTGAAAACTTTGTAAGCTGCAGAGACGTGGTGATGTGAGTTGCCTAACTCTTAACCAATGGGATGGTGTCAGCACTCAATTTTGCTGACTCTGCATCTGTCCTGCCACAGTACTGGGGTGCCTGACCTATAGCAGGCCCCTGGTCAACATTTATTGAATAAATGACTCATGTTGAGTGCCTGGAGGGCTTGCCCCAGAAGCCTCGTTGTCTCTTTTATCCTGGCTGTGGGAGAGAAATGGAATATGCTTGGGGGAATTCCAGTTCAGTAAAACTGGGTAAAATAGATGGTTCTGTGTGTGTCACATTTTTACTTTTGATTGCAGATGACAGGATTGGACATTGAGAAGGACCAGATTATTGAGATGGCCTGTCTGATAACTGACTCTGATCTCAACATTTTGGCTGAAGTAGGTGACGCCACGTAATACGGTCGTACTGTTTAGAGTGTATTGAAATTCTAAGTCGTCCCCCCCCATCTCTTTATGTAAAAAGTAGGAAACCTGAGGCCCATATAGGTTAAGTTCCAAAGTAATGTGCTAAGTCATGGTAAGGGTTGGTTCTAGGTCCAAAGTAGTCTGTCTCACAACCTAGTTACTTTTCAATAATCCATGCCCCAAATGACAAACATAAATGCTCTCGTTTACAGAGACCCTATTGTGTGCCACGCACAGTTCTCAATGCTTTACACGAACTCACTCTCAGTCCTCACAGGGACTGTGAGGTAGGTGGTTACGCTCATTTTCTAGAGGAGGACGTTTTGGCAGAGACCTTGGGTGATTCGCCCGAGGCCACCTGGCTTGTTGTTGCAGAAGCCAGGAAGTTCACCCAGGCGGTTCAAGTCCAGAACTTGTAACCAGCCGGACAGCCAGCTGCTGCCTCATGGGGACTGGTGACTCATGCCAAAACTGACATCTTTATATCATCCCCTTAACTTTAACTTGACTCCCGATGTCCAGTCTCTGCCTTCTCCACTAGGATGTGTGATTGCCTCGATCTGTATTAAGATTTTAGAATGCGAGCGTTCTCCTGTTGATATATTGGGCATGATTAAGGTTGTAACATGCTGCTTTTAACCGACACATTAAGCACACCTGTTGCCCTTTGACTGCCTGTGAAACCGTTTGAGAAGGTGTGGGAGAGCCGCTGATTGGCAGACAGTGAAATCCCTGGTCGTGGATTGATCCCTGGGCTCCCAGTGGCAGCCATTTGAGAGGCAGTAAGAAACTCCAGGGACGCGGGAGGGATGCTTGCAGAAAAGGCGGGCCTCGTCCCGGAGGGTCAGAGTGATGTGCTGCTGACACAGGATAAATTTCATAAATCTCCAGAAAGACCGCTCCTTATCTTGGTAGGTAAGGGACGGGAGAAGGCGTTTAGGGATGAATTGCTACTTCTGCGGAGGATCTCTTCATCCAGCAGCTGGAGGAGAATCATGAGACTTCGTTTCTCATCATAACAACCAGCTCTTTTTTTTTTAAACTTTATATAAATACAGTTCTGTGTTTTGGGTTTGGTTGTTTTCTTTTTTTCTTTCCTTTTTTTTTTTTTTTTGGGTCCCTTGGAATTTACTGGAGATGAATAGTGAAGTGTCTTTATTTTGTCAGCCCTCCTTACCCTTGGCTAAAGAAGAGTTTTTCCCTTAGCCTGTTGATATAATGTGAAATGCTGACAGTTTAATGGACCAGTTAGTTAGTACGCACCCCGGAGGAAATTTGGGTCTGTATTCACACAGCTGACGGTGACTGTGGCGTTTGTAAATAGACTCAGTCAGAGGAGGATAAAAATGTTACCAAAAAAAAAAAAAAAAAGCTTACGGGCTGTTGGGACTTAAGTGTCATTTTTGTGGAAAATGTGTTTTATTCTTGTATGTGAGTTTGAGGAAAAAGTTTTATGCCGGAAGACAAACATCCTACCCTGAAAATTTTTCTGTAGCTCGCACGGTGTGCCGGCTCGGCCGGAGAGTAAGTTATAGAGCCTAGATTCATAGTTTGCTTTTCCCAGCAGAGTTTGTTAGAATTGTTTTTTTTGTTTTTTTGGGTTTTTTTGCTTTATGTATGTGTGTGTGTGTGTGTGTTTTAATACATGTAATCAGTGGATTTTTTGCTTCTTAGAGGTTAAGTTTACCATTTTTCTTGTTTGGCTGAAAGTCCTTGTTATAAGAAGTCAAATTAGTCACATTCTAGCCTTTGCTCTCAGTGATTGCAAACTATTTTTTTTACCACCTTAGTAGTAATAATACCTTGGATTCATAGAGTACTTGTCTTCCAAAAAGTTCAAAAACTTTGATATCGATCATTTTTTTTATCCTGTGCAACAGCCCTTTGCGGGAAGGGGCGGCTTGTTATCTCCCTGGTGCAGGAGAAGGAAGCCCACGGTGACCTGTTTGGCGCGAGTCAGGCTTCGGTTACTGCTGGGACCCTGCCCGAGACACTCAGAGGTCGAATGTTAAGTGGAGCAGAGAATTTGAGGGGCCCGTGTCCCCCCCCCACAGGTGTTACGTTACCTTTTAACTTTCTGATATAAAAATATTAAAATGCAACAGTGTAACATTATCCAAAGTTTACGCGTAGTCAGCTGTTAGTTTCTTGCCCTGTTCTGCTGTGCATCCCACTCCCCAAAGTCGGAGAACTTTCTTGATACATGTTTGCGTATGCAGTTGCGTGTAGTTATTTTTTTATCCAGTGTAGATGAAATCACACCCACACACATACTGTTGTGCAATTTACTTTTTCCTCTTGGCAGTCTAGACACTTTCCAAAATGAGCTCCTAATTAAAGGTTGGCAAGGTTTTTGAAAAAGGACCGAATAGTAAATATTTTAGGCTCGGAGTGCCACATACCTGCCACTTGTTTGTTTGTTTTACACTCTTTACGATGTAAACAAACAAACAAACAAACAAACCCAAAGGCTAGGGCTGGGTTTGCTGACCCTTGATAGACAAGCAGTATCTTCTTCTTAGGCATTTCACTTTTCGGGGGGTGTGTGTGTGTGTGTGTGTGTGTCTGCGTGCATGCACGCCCATGTTCATGCCTATTCACCATCGTAAACAGCGCTGGGATGAGTGAGGACCGCTTACAGAGATAACAGAGGGCCCTCATCTCTTTCTCTGCTGTCTATATGTTCAATCCTCGCGGCAGGTTAGACTTCCCCTCAGACCCCAAGGTTTATCCCCGTTGATTCTGGATGACTAATGCCTTTTCCCATCCACAGGGCCCTAACCTGATTATAAAACAGCCAGATGAGTTACTGGACAGCATGTCAGATTGGTGTAAAGAGCATCACGGGAAGGTAACATTACCAAAATAACAGCAGTGCTGCTTTGGGGACCCGTAACCAGTGTGTCGCTCCCACAGCTGAGCCCATACCCTGTCGGATGGGATTGTAAAAAGGGTTAGAGGAAGATTGCTTGGCAAGCCCGGGAGACCACTTGCTTGCTCCCCTGTCACCTTTGGGACCTCTCGAGATCATCTTCTCCCGAATGTTCTCTCTCTTCCTCTCCTGCACTCAGTCTGTCGCGAACGCATTGCGGATTGTCAAGTATTGCTCAAGTCAGTCTTTTGGATAAGGTTAGACATCAGCTTCCAGAAAAGGGGGAACACTGCTCTCCTGTTCAGAGTTGTCTCTTCCTAGAGCTTCTGTCCTCGGACTCTGAGCACCGTCTTTTCTGACCGTGTGGAAACGCTATTAACAATCAGGGAACATAGCTTTTTTTGACCTGGATTCGTTAAGGGGAAAAAAAAATCAGTGCAAGGATGGCAGGTTCACCTTGAACTTGAGCTTTACGAGTAGTCCATCTGTGGTTATATTTGCCCGTTTTAGAAGTGAAGTTTCATTGCTGGATGCCTCTGAAAACTGACTTGATGTGTTTCTGGTGGGGGCTGGGGTTCTCTCTTGCAGTCTGGTCTAACCAAGGCAGTGAAGGAGAGTACAATGACGTTGCAGCAGGCAGAGTATGAATTTCTGTCCTTTGTGCGACAGCAGACTCCTCCAGGGCTCTGTCCCCTCGCAGGTAAACTCCAGTCCTCCGTGTGTGGTAGATAGCCTTCCACTGTGGTGGTTCCAGAAGGATCCCCCAGGACCACCATGCCTTCCGCTCTCCCCGGTTCAGGGTATACAGCTTCAGTTTGTGTTCTGTTTCCCTCGTGTACGTTATAACACGAGTACTGGGAACATGCCCTGAAACCCGGTGTGACATCTGGGGACACGGACTCCGTAAAATTTTCCCTCGTATTTTTATTATGGAAAATTTCTTACGTGCGGGAAAGCTGGACTTAGTTGCGGTTCACCTCGTGCCGTGTACGTTTTGAACATTTGAAAGTAAATTGCAGGCATTCTGACCCCTCATTTCTAAGTACTGAAGCATTGCCTAAGAATGAGGGCATTTTCTGAGGTAGCCACAATGCCATTGTCACGCGTAAGGTGATTAAAAATACTCCAGTAACATCGGTTGATATCTAGTCCACGTGGAAAATGTCTAATTGTTTTTGAACGAGAACTCGGGACTCCTGCAGGAGTTTACCGGTTTCCCCTCCCCCACACTGTGTACCATTGACTTTTAAAGCCACCAGGCCAGGTCTAGGATCTTGAAAGGACTGCCGTTGTCAGAGGAGAGTTAATGGTTTGTGGAGACGTATTTGCATTTGTGTATGTAAATGGGTGTGATAACTTACACTTTCCTTAAATTTCATTACGAAACTGTGACACGAAGCACTAGAGCGCACGTTGCATACGTAATCGCCCTCGAGCCAGTGTGGTTGGTGTCCATTTTACAGTACTTATTTAAATTTAGTGTTTTTAATATAAATTACTGTATGGGAACATGAATATGGATATGATTTGTTAAAATTGGAATATGAATAAAGGTTTATTTAATGTGATTCAGTTTTTAGTGTTAGTAGTGTGGATTTCCCGACACCGGAGAAAATTCGCACATCTGGTCTGAGCCAAAAAAATAACGAATAGATCGGTGTGCTTAGTATGCGGAATGTTAGATTTATCCTTTTGTCCGGAGAGAGGCTGCTAATAAATTGACCTTGAGCTCAACTAAGTGCTCCGAGATCTGCACTTGTGAGCTAATCACATCAAACCTGATTTACAGAGGTTGAGATGCTTTTAGGAATTGTTTGAATGAAAAAAAGAAAAGCGTTCTCCATCTCAAGAACAGTTAATGAATTTTTATATCCTGTTGTGTGTGGCTAGAAGTACACAGATGCGGTATGCTTCGTGTCTTTCTAGGAAATTCAGTTCATGCAGATAAGAAGTTTCTTGACAAATACATGCCCCAGTTCATGAAACATCTTCATTATAGAATAATTGATGTGAGCACTGTTAAAGAACTGTGCAGGTAAGGGCTATATTTAGGATCCATTGAATTGCCATTTAACATGTTTTCATTGAGAAATTGTGGAAAGTCATTGAAGAGAGCCGTAGACCGTGAGGGTGCAGGTGGGTGTGCGACGTCGGCCCTCTGACACTGGGACAGGTCCTTCGTGGATTCTGGGCTGGTGAGAATTGCGGGAAACGGTGTCAGAAATCTTCTGTATAAATTTCATTAGTCGAGCACCTGTTCTGTGCCACACATTGGCCTGTGTGCTGGGAACATACAGATGAAAAGCCTTTAATAGCTTAGAATCTAGTGGGGTGACGGATGTGTAAAGCAGCCCTCCCCCCCCCAGTGTACTCTATGATGGCCCCTGGCATGGGAGAGTGCACACAGAGTATCGAGGGGACCGGGGAAGGAGTCTCGAAATGTGCCGGGTGGAGGAGTGGGAAGTCGGGGGAAGCTCTGCAGAGGAAATCACTTTTAGGTTTGTCCTTAAAGAAGAGCGGACGTTGTTCAGGCATGTAAGTAAGTGAGGCGGGAGGATTCTGCAGAATGGGCAGAAGTAGGAAGAAATAGGGGCTCAGGAAGATAGGGGCAAAATACAGTTGAGGCATTACAGAGAGTTCGTTAATGCTGGAGGGCAAAGCATGAGGACTGGAAAAGGTGGGAGGTGAGGCCAAACTGCAAAGGGCTCGGACGCCTTGCTGAGAGGTTCACGTCGGACGGGATGGGTTCCTTTCAGAACGTTTAGGTAGAGGAATGAGGGAGAGCGATCAGAGCATTCTGATTAGACGGTGGCAGGAAAAGAGCGGGATCAGAAAGGAGACGTTTGCCTCATCACCGAGAGAGGACAATGAGCTGGGGAAATGGCATTTTGGGTGGCAGAGAAGGGGACGGAGTAAGACACCCGAGAACATCACTTGGTGCCGTAGCCAAGAGCAGAGGACTGGGGACAGGAAGAGCTGTGCAGCGATTCTAGCATCTCTGGTTTGGGCAGATGACGGACTGTTGGAGGTAAAGAGGGGGCGGGAGGGAGAGCAGATTCGGTGGACGGGAAGAGGGAGGCCTTGAGGATAAGCGTGGTTGTATATATGTTGATTAGACGTGTCTGATGGATCTCTGGTGGCTGGCTATCCAGACCAACCAGGGGCGGGCCGGGGCGGCGCGAATCGAGGAGTCTCAGCCATCGACGAGCCTGCCTAGTGAGAGT
>PJEM01003534.1:166495-182140 GCA_004023845.1 Helogale parvula | reverse complement strand
TATATATATATATATATATATATATATATATATATATATACACACACATACCACATCTTCTTGATCCATTCATCAGGTGATGGACATTTAGGATCTTTCCATGTTTTGGCTATTGTTGACAGTGCTGCCATAAACATTGGGGTACATATGCCCCTATGCATCAGCACTTCTGTATCCCGTGGGTAAATCCCTAGCAGTGCTATTGCTGGGTCATAAGGGAGTTCTACTGATAATTTTTTGAGGAACGTCCTCACTGTTTTCAAGAGTGGCTGCACCAGTTTACATTGTCACCAACAGTATAGGAGGGTGCCCGTCTCTCCACACCCTCACCAGCATCTATAGTCTCTTGACTTGTTTATTTTAGCCACTCTGACTAGCGTAAGGTGGTATCTCAGTGTGGTTTTAATTTGTATTTCCCTGATGATGAGTGATGCTGAGCATCATTTCATGTGCCTATTGGCCATCTGGATGTCCTCTTTGGAGAAGTGTCTGTTTATGTCTAAAACTCACTTGCCAAAAGCCTAGAAAACACAAATATTTAATTACTTATTGCTAATCATTTTATAGTTAATTTTATTTGCCTTATTATTGAGATGACTTTTTGCTTACAGTGACTCTGCCTTATCATTGGGTGGTTGATAGGGTGGAACTGATGAACTCTTAAAGAGTCACTGTATCTAAGCAAAAAGTCATCCCAGCAAGAGCTGGAAAAGGAAGAACAAACTGAGCCTCAAGTTAACAGAAGAAAGGCAGTAGTAAAGATTAGATTAGAAATAAATGAAATAGAGGATAGAAAAATAACAGAAAAGATGAACCAAACTAAGAGTTTGATCTTTGAAAAGAAAAATTAGCAAACTATTACTAGAATAACAAGAAAAGAAAGCAAAGCGAAAATCCCTAGTAAACAAAATTATAAATGTAAAAGGAGACTTAAGACTAAATCCACAGAAATTCAAAGGATCATAAGAGGCTGCTATGAATAACTAAACACCAGGAAAAAGGACAAACTAAAGTAATGAAAAAATTCTTAGAAACATGCAACTCACCAAGACTTAATCAGGAACAAATAGAAAATCAGAATAGACTAATTACTGGTGTGGAGTTTGAAGCAAATGTCCCAACAAAGAAAATCCCAGGACCAGATGGCTTCACTGGTGAGTTATATCAAACATTTCAAGAAGAATTAACACCAATTCTTTTCAGACCCTTCCAAAAAAATTGAAGAGGAGGAAATACTCCCAAACTTATTTTATGAGACCAGTATTACCCTGATACCAAAACCATAAAAGAACATTAGTACAGCAACATCCCTGATGAATATAGATGACAAATTTCTTAATAAACTTCTAGCAAAATAACATCATCTTTCATACATCATGGTCAAGTGGAATCTATCCTTCGGATGCAGAGATGGTTCAACATATCCAAGTTAATCAATGTAATATATCATATTAATAGACTGAATGAAAATCACATGATCATTTCAGTAGACACCACAAAAGCATTTGACAAAATTCAACATCCATCTATGATAAAAATTCTTTAAAAATTAGGCATAGTAAAAACATATCTCAGTATAATAAAGGCCATATATGACTAACCCACAGCTAACATACTCAAAGGTGAAAGAATGAAAGCTTTTTCTCTAAGATCAGGAACAAGACATTCACACTATCGTATGCAACGTCGTACTAGAAGCCTTAGCTGGAGCAGTCAGGCAAGAAAAAGAAATAAAAGTTATCAGGATTGGAAAGGAGACAGTCTCTATTTTCAGGTGACCTAATTTCATATATAGAAAACCCTAGAGACTCAATCACAACTATCAATGAAATCAGTAAACATTCAGGATGCAAAATTAACAACAACAACAACAACAACAAAAACAAATTGTAGCATTTCTATATACTGTCTTAACCCGAAGCCAGGTCCCGGGGCGCTCGTCCCCGGCGTTCTGCTGCCCCTATCTTGGCTGCCCCAACTGGCAGGGCGGAGAATGGGCACGGGTTCTTTTCCTGCAGGAGGGAGAGAAAAACAGGGCAGGAGGGAGAAGCAGAGAGTGAAGACAGCACACGGTATCCAATCAAGGCTCTGTCTCCTTTATTCTTCTTCCTCCTCTTAAGAAATTAATTCACTCTTATATAGGATTTTGGGGTGTGGAACAGACCCAGGTTGGTTACCAGGTAAACAGAGTCAAATGAATATCAAAAGAAGCGCCCAGACTTGCCTCAGCAATGCTGGGGAGGGGGAGCTAGCACTGAATAATCCAAAATGCGGTTTTGATCTTTTGTGCACCTTGGCCACTCTACATCTGGCCCAGCAAGACAGATGCCAAAGTTATTTTGACCAGGAAATGGCAATCTCCAGCCTCCAGATGCAAATCTTGTTTACTGGTTCACTCCCTGGAGAGTGATAATCCTTGCCTGAGGCAGCCAGAAAACTTGGCGGCTTCCGACAATATACTAACAATGAATTTTCTGAACAAGAAATAATTTGATCCTATTCGATAGTATTAAAAACAACAAAACACTTAGAATTGAATTAAGGAAATGAAAGCTCTGTACTCTGACAAGTATAAGAGATTGATGAAAGAAATTTAAGAAGACATTAATAAATGGAAAAGTATTCCAGGTTCATGGATTAGAAGAAATACTATTATTAAAAATATCAGTACTACCAAAAGTAATCTATAGATTCATTACAATCCTTATCAAATTCCAATGGCATTTTTTATAGAAGAAAAATACTTTTTTTAAAATGATTTTTTTTAAATTTACTTTTGAGAGAGAGAGAGAGAAAGAGTGTGTGTGAGCAGGGGAGGGTTAGAGAAAGAGGGAGACACAGAATCTGAAGCAGGCTCCAGGCTCTGAGCTAGCTGTCAACACAGAGCCTGATGTGGGGCTTGAACCCAAAAACTGCAAGATCATGTCCTGAGTCGAAGCTGGCCGTTCAACAGACTGAGCCACCCAGGCATCCCACGAAAAATATTTTTTACCATTTATATGGAAACACAAAAGCCCCCAAATAAAATTCTAGAAAGAAGAACAAAGCAGGAGATATCAAGCTTCTGAATTTCAAGTTATGCTATAAAGCTATAGTCATCAAATCCGTATGGTACTAGCATAAAATAGACAAATAAACCAATGGAAAATAATTGATAGCCCAGAAATAAAGCAAGTATATAAGATTAACTAATATTTGTTAAGGAAGCCAAGAATACTCATTGGAGAAACAGTCTTTTCATTAAATAGTGCTTGGATAATTCGATATTCATGTGTGAAGGAATGAGATAAGATATATACACTACTCACAAAAGTTGACTTAACATAGACTAATGGCTTAAATGTAAGACCTGAAACCATGAAACTTTAGAAGAAAATATAGGAGTAAATCTCCTTGATATGAATCCTGATAATAATTTTTTTGGATATGACAAACTACAGCATAATCAACAAAATAAAAAATAAATAAGTGAGACTACATTAAACTAAACAGCTTCTGCACAAAGAAACCATAAAAATGGAAAGACAACCTATGGAATGGAAAAAACATATTTGCAAACCATTTACTTGATAAGAGTTGATATCCAAAATATATAAGGAACTCCTACAACTCAATAACAAATAATCCAATTAAAAACATATATTTCTCTAAAGAAGATATATGAAGGCCAGAAGGTACATGAGAGGATGCTGGACATTACTAGTCATTAGGGAAATAGAAATGGAAGCCACAATAGCGTGTCACATGCCTGTTACAATGACCATCATCAAAAGATGAGAGATAAGAAATGCTGGTGTGGATGTGGAGAAAAGGGAACCCTTGTGCATTGCTGGTGGGAATGTAAATTGGTATAGTTACTGTGAAAAACAGTATGGAGGATACTTTAAAAATGAAAAAACAAAACTATTGTGTGATCTAACAATGCCTCTTCTGGGACTGTATCCAACGGAAACAAAAACAAAAACTTGAAAAAATACTTTCACCCCACATTCATAGAAGCATTATTTACAGCCAAGATATGGAAACAACCTAAGTGTCCATTAATGGATGAATGGATAAAGAAGTTGTGGTATGTGGTATTCAGCCACAAAGAAATGAGGAAATTCTACCATTCACAAGAACATGGATGGAATCTAGAGGCATTATAGTAGGTGAAGTAAGTCAGACAAATAAATACTATATGATTTAACTTACATGTGGAAATTAAGAAAAAAACCCACAAACCAAAAATTCATAGAAAAGGAGATCTGACTTGTGGTTATCAGAGGCAGGGGATAGTGGAGGAGGAAATTGGAGGAAGGTGGTCAAAGGGTACAAACTTCCAGTTACAAGGTGAGTGAGTATTTCAATGGAATGTATACAATGATACAACACTGTTGTGTGATATATAGAAATGTGGCTGAGAGTAAATCCTATCAGTTCTCATCATAAGGGGAAAGTTTTTCTTTATTGTAACTATGTGAGAAAATAGATGTTACCTTAACCCATTGTGTAATCATGTATACACACACACACACACACACATATACATATATATATCAAACCATTGTGCTGTTTCCCTTAAACTTACATAGTGCTGTATGCCAATTATTTCTTAATAAACTCAAAAAAAGAAAAGCCCTTACACTTATTTTAAGTGCTTGCATGGGTTCTTTCTATCTTTGAGTCTTTGGTCAATTTGAAAAATACTTTGATATAAGGCACAAAATAAGCATCTATCTTATATTTTATAGTTGCTAAACAAATTTGTTATGACTATATGTTTAATAATCCACATTTTCATACTATTCTGAAATGACTTTATCGTATATATTGTTTTCCCCCACCCAAAAAAAAAAAAAGAAAGAAATGCAAACTCTCACATTTTGATAAGGCTGCTGTAAAACTTTCATATTGAATAGATACAATGTTTTCTTCAAAGGTGTAGGAATCAAATTAGAACACAGTACTTTATTGAATAGCTACTTATATACTTTTTAAAACTCATTGCTTGAGGGATGGCTCAGTCCCTTGAGCGTCTGACTTGCAGTTTGTGGATTAGAGCCCACTGTGGGGCTCTGTGCTGACAGCTCAGAGCCTGGAACCTGCTTGGGATTCTGTGTCTCCCTCTCTTTCTGCCCCTCCACCACTCAAGCTTTGTCTCTTTCTCTCTCAAAAATAAATATACATTAAAAATTAAAAAAAATAATAAAGCTTTTTGCTTAAAAGGACTTATCAAAATAATTAGAATAGATTTTTCTTTCAATCTAATTTTATAATATTCAGTATAATAAAGTAAAATGCCCATGGTGGTAATTTTTTAAAATTAATTGCAAGTAACCCAGTTGCATTTCTTCTTCTTTTTTTAATTTTTTAATGTTTGTTTATTTTTGAGAGAGAGAGCGAGCGAGCAAGCAAGTCAGGGACAGAGAGAGAAGGAGACACAGAATCCAAAGCAGGGTCCAGGCTCTGAGCTGTCAGCACAGCGCCCAGTGTGGGCCTCGAACTCAACAAACTGTGAGACCATGACCTGAGCCAAGCTGTACTCTTAACTGTCTGAGCCACCCAGGAGCCCCATTTCTTCTTTATCTGAATTTTCAGAGGCATAGTTAGAAAACGATAACAACACAGATTAGGGTTTCAAGATACTCTAAAGTTAGATAGAAAGCTGAGAGCATTTGAATATTTGGTACTATGAGAGAAGGCTACAAATTTGTAGCCTACACATTTTATTAGACTGGAATCATTTATCTAGGGGTAAACACAATTCGTCTTATTTAATATAAGTATAGTAGGGCAATGAAACTAATAATTAAAAATAGCTAATATTTTCTGCATGCTTTGTGGTATAAACTATT
The DNA here is from genome assembly GCA_004023845.1 of Helogale parvula. Lineage (NCBI taxonomy): Eukaryota > Metazoa > Chordata > Mammalia > Carnivora > Herpestidae > Helogale > Helogale parvula. The sequence goes on along the minus strand of PJEM01003534.1, from coordinate 176,303 downwards.
TTTATGCATGTGTACATCTGTATTGTGCATACATTTATACCTAAATCCGACAAGAGATTTATGAAGCAGAGAGAACTTAAGTGGCCAGTTTGCACAGCTTTTAAGTGGTAGAAGACGTGGGATTCCAATCCAGGCAACCTGGCTACAGAGTCTATGTCTGACTAGTGTAAGGTATTGCTTTAAAAAAAAAAAAAAGAAGGATTTCAATCATATGAAATACATATTCAAATGTATGTCATTTTTATTTTTATTCACATACAATTATTTTTCACATAATAAATTATGTAGATTTTTCGTTATGTATTATTTCTTGACAATAAATTCAGTCAGACTTTTCTACTCCACCTGACAATCTTCCCTATTCCTTCTGTTATAATTTTCTCCTGCTTTGTGCTGGCCAAAGGGATTAGTAAGCAATTGTAAGTGGAGAGAGAGATGGTCACTTTGTAAAACTCTCTCTATTCCAGGTCTATTAAATTTTTGTGGTAAAATACAATTAACATAAAATTTACCATATTAACCAAATTTAAGTATACAATTTAATAATATATTCATATTGTTGTATAATCATCACCACCATTCATCTCCAGAATTCTTTCTATCTTGCAAAACATAAACTTTATAACTTCTTTAATAATACCCTCTTTATCATCACTTTACATGTCCCTCTTCCCATAGGTCTTGACATCCACCGTTTAACTTTCTGTCTCTATCATTTTGACTGCTCTAGGTACTTCATATAAGTGTAATCATGCAGTATTTTTGTTTTTGTGATTGGCTTATTTCACTTAACATCATGTCCTCAAGGTTCATTCATGTTGTGGTACATGTCAGAATTTCCTTCCCTTATAAAGCTGAGTAATACTCATATTTTGCTTATCATTCATCCCTCAATGGACATTTGAACCACTTGCATGTTTAATTATTGTTAATGCTGTTATGAATGTGGATGTACACATATTTTCTCAACACTATGAGTTCAGTGCTCTCTGGTTTATACTAGAGTGGAATTACTTGATCATATAGTAATTCTATTTTTTGGTTTCTGAGGAACTACAATACTGTTTCCACAGCAGCTGTACCATTTTATACACCCTCCAACAATGGACAAGAATTCCAATTTCTTGAGCGGTGGTAACTCACTGTAATTTTGATTTTCATTTCCCTGATGATTAGCAATGTTAAACACGTTCTAAAATTTTTGCTTATTGGCCATTTGTATATCTTTGGAGAAATAAAGCCCGTTGACAGTATTTGAGTCAGGCTGGCTGTTTTCTTATGAGTTTTAGGAGTTCTCTATTTATCCTGGATATTAATTTCTTGTCAGATAAATGATTTGCAAATATTTCTTCTCATTCCGTAACACTGAACTTTTATTTTGTTGATTATGTATTTTGATGTGTACATTCTGTTTAAAATGCTGTATGATTTCATCGTGCATGTATTTAGATGTACATACCTTGAGGTTATATGCCTAGGAGTCCAGGAGAGGGAGTGGGTCAGAGATCTGCACATCTTCAACTTGAAGGAAAGGGTTTGTTGTTGTTTTACTTTTAATACAGTTTAATTTGTTAATTTTTCTTTTGTTGCCTGGGCTTTTTGGATTCATACCTAGGAGATCTCTGCCAAATCCATGTCATGAAGCTTTTGTCCTATGTCTCCTAAGAGTTTTATGCCTTTAGGTGCACATGCATATCTAGTTTTCTCAGCACTGTTTTTTTAGAGAAGACTGGCCTTTTTCCATTGAATAGACTTGATCTTCTTGTGAAAAATAATTTGACTATCTATGTTAGAGTTTATTTTTTGGATCTTAATTCTATTCCATTGGTCTCTACGTCTGTCTGTATGCCAGTACCACACTGTTTTGATTACTGGGGGTTTTTCATAAATTTTGAAATCGGAAAGTATAAATCAGTTGGCATTGTTTTTTTTCAGATTATTTTGTATATTGAGGGCTTTTTAAAGATCATATGATTTTTTAGAATAAGTTCTCTATTTCTGTAAAAAATATAATTGGAATTTTTATAGGGATTGAATTGAATCTGTAGATTGTTTTGAATAGCTTTGACATTGAACTTCTTTTGTTTATGTTTTCAATTATTTTCCAGCAATGTTTTCTAGTTTTCATTGTACAAGTCTTTACCTCCTTGGTTAATTCCTTAGTATTTTATTATTTTTGATGCTATTTGAGGTAAAACTGTTTTTGTAATTTCATTTTCAGGATATTCTTTGTTAATATATAGAGATGTAACTGATTTTTGTGTATTGACTTTGTATCCTGCTACTTTACTGGATAAGCTTATTATAACAATATTTGTATATGTGTATATATATAAGATTTTCTGTATGTAAGATCACATTATCTCAAAAGAGATAAATATATCCCTTCCTTTCCAATGTGGACACCTTATACTTATTTTTATTGTTTGCCTAATTGTTCTGCCTAAAATTTTTAGTACTTTGTTGAATAGAAGTGGTAAAAGTGGCATTTTTCTGATGTTTGTGGCAGATTTTTCATATATGGCTTTTATTTTGTTGAAATAGTTTTCTTCTATTCCTACTACTTTTTTAGTATTTTTATCACTAAAAAATGTTCAGCTTTTACTAATGCTTTTTCTGTATCCGTGGAGAATGATTTTGTGTTATTTTTCCTTCTTGCTGTCAATGTGTTGTACTACATTGATTGATTTTCATATGTTGAACCATCCTCACAGTCCAGGAATAAATTATACTTGGTCATTTGAATATGCCATAAAATTAAGTTTGATGTTATTTTGTTGAGGATTTTTGCAAGGAATATTGGTCTGTAGTTTTCCTATGTCGTTGTGTATCCTGGTAATGCTGGTCCCAGAGAATCAGTTAGTAAGTATTCTGTCCTATACATTCTTTCCTTTCCTCTCCTTCCCTCTCCTCTCCTTTCTGAAACATTTTAGAAGGATTAGTGTTAGTTTTTTGGGTTTTGTTAAGTTGATTTATTTATTTTGTGAGAGAGAGTGAGCAAGCAGGGGAGGGGCAGAGAGAGAGAATCCCAAGCAGGCTCTGAACTGTCAGCACAGAGCCTGATACAGGACTTGAACCTATGAATCCTAAGATTGTGACCTGACTGGAAACCAAAAGCCTGATGCTTAACCAGCTAAACCACCCGGTTGTCACTACTATTAGTTTTTAATGTTTCATAGAATTCACCAGTGAAATCATTTGGGTTTTTGGGGTTGAGAGAGTTTTGATTACTGATTTATTCTCATTACTAGTTATGTTTTTTCAGATTTTGCGTTTCTTAATGATTTAGTCATGGTAGTTTTGTTGTTGTTCTTGTTTTAGGAATTTGTCCATTTTATCTAGGTTATCCAATTTGTTGCCATCCAATTATATGTATTATTCTCTTATAATCTTGTATTTCTGTAGAATGAGCAGTAATGTCACCATTCTCATTTCTGATCTCAGTAATTTGAGCCTTCTGTCTCTCTTTTTTCCGTTAGTCAATTTAACTAAAGATTTTCCAGTTTTGCTGATCTTTTTAAAGAATTAACTTTTTGATGGTATTGATTTTTCTCTAATGTTTTTCTGTTCTCTATTTCATTGATCTCTAATCTTTATCATTTCCTCCCCTCTGCCACCTTTTGGTTTAGTTTTTTCTTCTTTTCCTAGCTCCTTAAGTAGTAAAGATAGGTTGTTGATTGCAGAACTTTCTTTTTTTTAATGTAAATGTTTATTGCTATAAATTACTCCTTTTAGCAAGGTTTTCACTATGTCTTAATAAGTTTTGGAATATTGTGTTTTATTTTTATTAATCTTTAAGTAGTTTCTAACTTCCCTTGAAATGTCTTCTTTTATCCATTGGTAGTTTAAGAGTGTGTTGATTAAGGGGCACCGGGGTGGCTCAGTTGGGCAAGTGTCCAACTTAGGCTCAGGTCATGATCTCGTCTTCATAGGTTTGAGCCACGCATCAGGCATTGTGCTGACAGCTAGCTCAGAGCCTGGAGACTGTTTTTGGATTTTGTGTCTCCCTCTCTCTCTCTGACCCTCCCCTGCTCACGCTGTATCTCTCTCTCTCTCAAAGATGAATCAAACATTAAAAAACATTTTAAAAGGGTGTGTTGATTACTTTTTATAGTATTGTGAATTTTCAAGTTTTCCTTCTGCTGTTGATTTCTCACTTCATCCTATTGTGGTCAGAGATGGTATTTATCTTTTTAAATCTACTGAGACTGAATTTCTTAATCCAGGTATATTTTTAACTTAAAACATTATAAAAACTATTTCTATTAATATAGTTTTGAATTCTTATGCTGGATACTTTTATAAATCAAATGTGTAAGACTGTCTTATCTTTGCTTTATATAACAAATGAGGCTTTTTTTTAAAATTACGTCTCAATATTTGTGTTAACTTTAATGAGATTCTTTTGCTTATTTTATTACCATGAACCAAGCATTGTATAATACTTTAAAAGGATGTCTTTGTGTTAGAGATATTTCTAGAAAGTGATTAACTATCTGACAAAGTGATCTTAAATACAGATTATAACTGCTAGCATGTCAGTAATACCCATTGGAAACTAAGTTGTCTTATAATCCACAGCAAATATAAAATAGGTATCAAACAATAACTCTCCAGGGATTATAGGTTTTCAGAGATCAAGTTGAAGATAAATATGAATACTTCCAAGAAAGATTTATTTCTCACACTTTCTGCTTCTACTTCAGCTTGTTCGAACTGTGTTAACGCATTATGAGTAATATCAATACTAAAATGAAATATGAGGATAACCTAAGAAATTCACAGAAATATCAGAGGGGCTGTGAATGAAGAAATGAATGAACTGATGAGAAGTTGTAGAAGTCAGTGCTAAGGTGCTTAATATACATTCTGATATTGGTGAGGATCTGGTATGTGAATAGTTGGTACTATTTCTGCCATGATACTGCTGATCACATGTAATGAAGTTGACATGTCATTTTACTTTTTCTTGAAAAAAGTAATTGATTTTTCAAGATATAAGAAAGCTGTGATTGTCACTATAAAATATCTAAAATAACTAATTTTTCTAAAAATCACCATTGAAATCTATTAAAAATTCAACAAGCTTATGAAGTATGTTTCTGATAGTTTTGTCTCTCTGTCATGTGAATTCCTGGAAACTCTTTTTAAGGGTTAACAGAATTGTAGAAGTTAGACTTTGAGGAGGAAGAGTTTGAGCTAGGTCACCATGATTTTTACTTTTGCTTATTTGTTGGGTTGTGCCTCTGATACAATATGGGGAAACTTTGCAAATGACCAAACTTTTGTGAAATATTTTTTAAAAAGTTGACAAAAGAGGGCTCACTTTTTACTGAAGGCTGGATTAAGATGGGTATATTAATGCTCAATTTAATTTTATGTAACTATTTACTTAAATATGTAACTATTTAAGCGAATTTTCCTCGTAAGATATTGTAAAGCAGATTTGCCTACTTGAAGTCCATTGCTAAAATAGAAATAAGTAATCAATTTTTTTTTTTTTTAGTTTGAGGAACAGCACAGGCCTGTAATATAACTATGGGGATTGAAGTAGGAATTTTATTTATGCTTTAAACCAATTCACAAAATGAAATATACATCCATTTTCTTGCTCTTTGTCTTGTCACTATAGTTAGGAAAGAAAAGATTCATGATGGCACATAATGAATTCATAGCATGAGTTCCTTAGCTAAGTTCCCTTCTAACTTTCAAAATTCTAGGTCAAAGTCTCTCTTAACTGTGTACTTTGGTTCCTATAGGGTTTCCTATCATTAAGCAATGGTGGTAGGCCAGACATTTGTGGAAATGTAGATTCATAAACTCCTGGCTTATTATACTGTCCACATTGTGGCAATGAGAAGAAATAATCTGCAATCATGTAGAAGGACACATAGGCCCCCTGTGGTTTGTCAATTAACCCACTAATCCATTCCTTACACTTTCTCACTTCCCTTCTCAAATTGCTCCCAAGCTCAAACCCTCTTCCAAGGTGACATTCAAGAAAGTATATATTGCTTTGTTCATCAATACTATTTACTTTATTTACATGCTGCTTTTTATTATTGTAATGATTTTAATACACCAGACAACTTACATGGAAATATGGAGTCCTTTGATTAAAAGTCTTAAGAGTGTCAAATCAGTGACAGCAGAAAACCAAGGGCCTTTCTAAGACAGGGCCCTCTGTGTCTGTACAAGTTGCCTGCCTAAAAAGCTGACCTAAGTGATGGGAGGGGTTCACATCCAAATAAATCTCTGAAGTTATCAGAGAATATTTTTGTGAGGTGGACCTCAGAAAAAGGTCCATTTATTCAAATTCTACTTTGTCCCTTATTTCATTCTTATAATTTCAAGAACATTAACACTCTGAAGCCTTTTATAACTATTTTAAAATAGATTTTTATAACTAACTTGTAGCTAATAAATCCACTCATTTAAGACCTTCTATATCTACAACATGTACTATCTTAAACATTTATAACCATTTGACTGTAATTTTACCCATTGTCTAACATTACGCACTGTAAAAAATTTTTTTTATAACACAATTTATTTTTTTAACATATGCAATTATTTTCCATCATTTACAATACAGTAGTTACAATGACACTCCAAACAGAAAAGCAAAGTAAAAAATCAAAACACCAACTTCTATTTCATGTAATTAGACTTATACAGAAATTAGAAGGTTAAGTAAAAACTAGTTAATCACCTAATTTCACAGCTATCTGAAGTGGCAATCGTCATATGGCAGCTTATCTATGATACATTCAAGATAAATGCTACAATTTATTACTTGCCCATAAGCTACAACACAGCCTGCTTAATACCTTTCCTTAAATTCCACCTCTATACTACAGTATACTTGAGGTCCATGCAAAAAAGTAGCTACCTTTTATATAGGAAATGGATGATTAAGTCTTTGGTGTTGTAAGAGCAACTTCATTTAAACATAACCACCCCCACCCCCAAAAAAAGAAGAGGAAAAAAAAAAGTAAAGAAAATAGTAAGGGAAAAACCCAAGACACACTTCCTATGGGGAAAAAAAACAGCATGTAATTTCTGTCCTTGACGGAATGTATTAAATAAGCAAACATCACCAACAAGCAAAACAAATACTACAATGTAAAAATATTAGAAAAAGACAACCCTCTCACATGCATAAATGAAAGATTGCACACATAGAACTCACATCTTTTCAAGCTTCAATAGTAAATATTCGGCTACTATGTATTAAATACTGCATGGTTTGCCCAAGCTAAGATGAAACCACATCATGAATCAATAAGCATTTTGCATTTTCTTTCATTATCTACTCAAAGTCATGCCTACTGCACCTCTAAACATTTCATTAAATCTAATTATACTGCAAACACTCTCAAAATAAACTTAGATTGTATTGCAGTTTCACTTAACAGTATATAAAATGCTGTGTTGTGACAGGTATCAACTATCCATTAGATAGTCAATTTTTCTTAAGCACTACTCACTGCTTGCTTTTCTTGAAGCTAGATCATTCTGAAAATTTCCTGTTAGACCTATGAGTGCAAACATATGGTATCTGTCCTTCTCTGCCTGACTTATTTCACTTAGCATGACACCCTCGAGGTCCATCCACTTTCCTACAAATGGCTATATTTCATTCTTTCTCACTGCCATGTAGTACTCCATTGTGTATATATACCACATCTTCTTGATCCACTCATCGGGTGATGGACATTTAGGCTCTTTCCATGTTTTGGCTATTGTTGACATTGCTGCTATGAACGTTGGGGTACATGTGCTCCTATGCATCAGCACTTCTGTATCTCTTGGGTAAATCCCTAGCAGGGCTATTGCTGGGTCATAAGGGAGTTCTATGGATAGTTTTTTGAGGAACCTCCGCACTGTTTTCCAGAGCGGCTGCATCAGTTTACATTGCCACCAACAGTGTAGGAGGGTGCCCGTCTCTCCACACCCTCGCCAGCATCCATAGTCTCTTGATTTGTTCATTTTAGCCACTCTGACTGGTGTAAGATGGTATCTCAGTGTGGTTTTGATTTGTGTTTCTCTGATGATGAGTGATGTTGAGCATCGTTTCATGTGCCTGTAGGCCATCTGGATGTCCTCTTTGGAGAAGTGTCAGTTCATGTCTTCTGCCCATTTCTTCACTGGGTTATTTGTTTTTTGGGTGTGGAGTTTGGTGAGTTCCTTGTAGATTTTAGATACTAGCCCTTTATCTGATATGTCATTTACAACTATCTTTTCCCATTCTGTCAGTTGCATATTAGTTTTCTTGATTGTTTCCTTTGCAGTGCAGAAGCTTTTTAATCTCGATGAAGTCCCAAGAGTTCAGTTTTGCTTTCATTTCCCTTGCCTTTGGGGATGTGTCGAGTAGGAGATTGCTGCGGTGGAGGTCTAGGAGGTTTTTTCCTACTTTCTCCTCGAGGGTTTTGATGGTTTCCTGTCTCATATTCAGGTCCTTCAGCCATTTTGAGTTAATTTTTGTGTATGGTGTAAGAAAGTGGTCTAGTTTCATTCTTCTGCATGTTGCTGTCCAGTTCTCCCAGCACCACCTGCTAAAGAGGCAGTCTTTTTTCCATCGCATACTCTTTCCTACTTTGTCAAAAATTAATTGGCCGTACATTTGTAGGCCCAGTTCTGGGTTCTCTATTCTATTCCATTGGTCTATGTGTCTGTTTTTGTGCCAATACCATACTGTCTTGATGATGACACCTTTGTAGTAGAGGTGAAAGTCTGGGATTGTGATGCCTCCCATTTTGGTTTTCTTCTTCAATATAACTTTGGCTATTCGGGGTCTTTTGTGGTTCCATACAAATTTGAGGATAGTTTGTTCTAGCTTTGAGAAGAATATTGGAGCAATTTTGATGGGGATTGCATTGAATGTGTAGATTTCTTTGGGTAGTAATGACATTTTCACAATGTTTATTCTTCCGATCCATGAACAGGGAATGTTTTTCCATTTCTTGGTGTCTTCTTCAATCTCTTTCATAAGTTTTCTATAGTTTTCATCATATAGGTTTTTTACATCCTTGGTTAGGTTTACTCCTAGGTATTTGATAGTTTTTCATACAATCGTGAATGGGATCAGTTTCTTGATTTCTCTTTTGGCTGCTTCATTTTTGGTGTATAGGAATGCAACTGATTTCTGTACATTGGGGAAGCAGCAAGAGCACGCCAAACCCAGCAAAAGAAAAGAAATAATAAAGATCACGGCAGAAATAAACAATATAGAATCCAAAAGAACTGTCGAACAGATCAATGAAACCAAGAGTTGGTTCTTTGAAAAAATAAACAAAATCGATAAACCTCTAGCCAGGCTCCTCAGAAAGAGAAGAGAGAGCACCCAGATAGACAAAATCATAAATGAAAAAAGGATCTATTACAACCAATCCCTTAGAAATACAAGCAATCATCAGAGATTACTATGAAAAACTATATGCCAACAAACTGGACAACACAGAAAAAATGGACAAATTCCTAAATGCACATGCACTGCCAAAATTCAAACTGGAAGAGATAGAAAGCATGAATAGACCAATAACCAGTGAAGGAATCGAATCCGTTATCAAAAATCTCCAAACGAATAAGAGCCTAGGGCCAGATGGTTTCCCAGGGGAATTCTACCAGACATTTAAAGCAGAGCTCATACCCATTCTTCTCAAACTATTCCAAAAAATAGAAATAGAAGGAAAACTTCCAAACTCATTCTACGAAGCCAGCATCACCTTGATACCCAAACCAGACAGAGACCCAGCCAAAAAAGAGAACTACAGACCAATATCCTTAATGAATACAGATGCAAAAA